>PQFF01000184.1:440030-457920 GCA_003547095.1 Diversispora epigaea | reverse complement strand
GTGAGCTTATCTCATTATATAAAGGATAAGCCGTGAGCTTATCTCATTATCTAGAGGATAAGCTGTGAGCTTATCTCATTATATAAAGGATAAGCTATGAGCTTATCTCATTATATAGCAATCAGTGGTCATTTCAGGGATCGGCATAGGGAGGTATTTTTAATTAGAGGATCAACATCAATGTCGATCACTTTTATAAAATTAATTTTTTTTAAATTAAAAAATATTTTATATAATAATGTATATTAAAATTTTACATGTGATTTAATACTATTCCTAAGTAATAGTATATTAATTTTTATTATAATCGAAAAAAAATTGAGTAACTTTTATTAGAAGTATATTTTTACAAAGTAAAAAATTATCAAACTTTCAATTTATTTTAATACAAAAAATATTGTTTCACCATGGTTTGTAACACTATGATTTATGAAAGAATAAGATAAGAAAAGGATATTTTTATCTTCATGCAAACGAGAGAAGTCATTAACAACTTGCATCTCTACATTTACTAAACTCTATTTTTGATAATTTAAAAATACAAGTTGTAAAATGTTAGAACAAAATTATGATAATTCCTCCTCCCCGTTTTCTTCACATTCTATATATTTGACAAACAATAATGAAATAAACAATGAGAAAGAATTGTTTAATGAAATGTTAACTTGGACTGATGATGATACTAGTGATACTAGTAGCATTAGCGATATAAATTTTGAGGATTTGGAAGATTTTGAAAATGAAACATCAGATCAAGAAAGTAATAATGAGATTTTTGAACAAGAAATTGATGAAATTATAGATATAAAATTTACACCATGTGTAATCGTTGATTTTATTAATAACAAAATACAACGATGCAACGAAACACAAAAATTAAGACCATTACATAATTTATTTGGAATATGGCAGGTTGATAGGGATGCAATTAAAGAAGTTGATAACGTTTTATCAAAATTAGGAGTATGTAATTCACATTTCCAATTTGATAACAAATATTTACATAAGTAAAGCAAACAATTAAAAGATTATAAAAAAGGAGTAATTCAATGGCACCGGTGTATTTCCTGTGATAAATATATCACTTATTTTTCTCGAGGTGTAGGTTGTAGTACACATTCTTGGTATTTGAATGAACAAAACATTCAAGTGCCATGTATTGGACAATATACGTGTAAGGCATTACAATTGTATCCCCCTTTTTGTAAACGGGCTTTTAATGATATTAAAAAGCCTATATGCATTTGTTGTTCATGTTATGAAAATTTGGGTGGCCATATTTACCATTGTCCTGGCAGAGGAAAAAAAGCAACAACATGTATTACTGAGAATTTACATGACAACAATATAACTAAGGGGCTCAAATTTCTTGGAAATTGGTTGATTAATATTGCACAAACAGATAATAACGAAATTAAAAAAAATATATTGATAGAAACTTTCAAAACTCTTCATCCTTTTGTATCTCCACTTAATCAAAAATTTACTAATAATTTTTCTACTTCAATTAATAGTATAGTAACCAAACAAGAAAAAAGTTCTAATGAAATTCCTAGTTTATTTCTAATAAAAATTCTTTTTATGAAAGTTTCAAAAAAAAAAAGCATGGAAATGGATTTCAAAATAACTGATTTTGAAAAATTCGGGCACATGTTTGGTCAAAAGCTATGGGATTCGCGATCAGATGTTAATTCAAAAAAATTATCTTTAGAATCTCCACAAACAATTCAGAAATATTATAATTCCTTTCCTAAATTTTTAAATAGTTTTTTTTATGGAATTATCGATGAATTATATAAAAAAAAATTAATGGTGTGCAACTGGCAACGAAAAAGACATGAAAAAGTACTAAAAACCACAGATTCTGAAGGAATAATAAAGATAGTAACATTTATTACATCAATACTATTAGGATTAGTCTTTCCCCACTTGAAAATTTGGTTACCACGAGTATTAGCTAGCTTTAGCCGTATACCACGATTACTAGGATCTTTTCAACAAATATTAAAAGTGTGTTACGTAATATCTCATACAGATCGATATGAACGAAAATTAGCAAAAATTTGAATGGAAAAAGCAAACCCCACAAAACGCCTAATTCAAGGAAAAAATATTTGGAATTTGGCTATTATTGATAACATTGATTTTAAGGAAAAGAGTTTTAAATTTGGAAATATATATGATGTTACCCGTGGCAATTCACATACGACCTTGAGGATGGCTTTTCAAGCACAATTACCATTCGAAGTAGAAACTGGTCCAGAACCAGTTGTAGAATTAACAGCTGAAACTCCATTATTTGGAATGAATCAGGGTATTAACGAAATATTGTTATTTTTTCAAGATATTATATGAGAGTTGTTAGATTTAAAAAAAGTTAATAATGAATTGATTTATAGAAGAGATTTTGATGCCGAAGTAGTTAAACACACTATACTTAACAAAATTGATCACGGCTGCCTTGGTCCAACTCCCCATATTGTAATTTTAGAACCGGGAGCAAATCCAAATTCAGACGAAGAAATCTTACATGTTGCCACAATGTATAAGGACGATTTTAAATTAGAAAATCATTCATTTTTGGATATTGTAGGAGATCAAGCAATTTATTCTCGAATGATTAGGTGTCGGGAAGAATGGCCGAATTTAAGACCTCTCCTTGGACAATGGCACACGTCAAAGGATTTTTGTTCAGTATTATTAGTTTTATTTTTTAGCTACGGGTTACTAAGTTTGGCATCACGTCTTGGCGTTCGTTTTTTAGATAAGTTTGAAGCCGCGGTGGATTATCGTGCAACATCACAAGTTTTAGATCTTATATGGGTGGCAGTAGGAGTAGCAATTAATATTTATATTGTTGAAAAAGGAATATTATTCAATGAAATAATGGAAGAAAAAAATAATACACATATATGTCTTCAAGTAAATATTATTTTTTATTTTTTTTTTCTTTAAAAAATTCTTTTTTATTTATTTAATAAAACAAAAAATATATACGATTTTACATTATGATAAATAAAATTTTTTTTAAAAAAAATAAAATAATTTAAAAGAAATTTTAATTTTAATTTATTAGATCTGGTATATGTATTATAAATGGGCTGGAATATGGAAAGCACATCGAACAGGAATGCGTGTTGTAGTGATGGTAGACGCAATACGAATTGAGCCAGGAATTTAGCCAGATTTAATTTAGCCAATTGAGCCCAGAATTTAGCCACGGCGCAATCAGGCGCAATGGCTAAATTCTGGCGCAAAGGCTAAATAATGGCGCAATTCTGATTGGCTGGCGCAATTATAAAATTTATTAAATAATTATTTTTAAATTTTTAAAAATAATTAATTTTAGCTTTAATTTCAAATCAATTTTACATGACTAGGAGCGATTTTCTACTATGATATTTCTATGACAGATCGAAAGATCTGGTTCTTAGCTACAATATGATATATATTTCATTTCTGTAACATTAAAATTGATCAAGTTATAGCTATTTTAAAACAATACATTAAAATATTAATATCGGTAAAATTAATTAAAAATTTTATCTGATCAACCTTTCGTCACGTGACCAAAATTGCGCCAGCCAATCAGAAATTGCGCCTGAATTTAGCCAGAAAAAAATTAATTAGCCTTTGAGCCAGAATTTAGCTGGCGCAATTTAATTAGCCTTTGAGCCAGAATTTAGCCAGAATTTAGCTGGCGCAAAATTAATTAGCCAAAGGCGCAATTATTGAGCCAGTCTTCATATCAATTGAGCCTTCCACCCTTAGCGTGTTGGTAATTTTGATTTACAGCAAAACTCTTTATCTGCTGCAGGACCACTCTATGCAAGTGCAGCCAAGTCCAATTATACAACGGCAATAGCCCATTTCCTTTCTACTATAGCAACCTATCCTCGATTGGAAGAAAAATTACGTTATTGTAGTGCTTTTAAAATTTCTAATAAAGATCGCCATATTTGCTTTGGCTTTGATGAAGCACTTGAAACATTTGGGTAAGATTTGTTAAACAAAATATAAGTGGAAATGTAATTGATGAGACAAACCTTAATAATCAAATTAAAGCTTCTCAGGATGAAAGAGAAAGAATAGACTTATTGTTGAGTGAATATCTTGATGATCGTTCAGTGTCATATTGCGAACGAGCTGTTAAATCACGTAAAGAGTCTTTGTGGGAACTTATAGATGACCTTGTAACAGTCTTTGGAATGGCCAAACCTTTATCCCATAAATTATTCCAGGAGTATACACCCACGCAGATGCATCCAGAAGGACTTAAACGTCTAATCGCTTGTTATCCAGATGGTTTAAAAAGAATTAAAGAAGTATATCGACAAGATGTTTTAGGAATTGAGCGCAGAAATACAAAAGGTAGAAGAGCGGTGGGAGTTGTTAAAACAAAACTAAAAGATTATAACGATCAGAAAAAAACAAAACGCAAGAGAACTGCAACAAACCTTATTGAATCTGAACAAGCCGAAAATTCCAACAATATATAACCTATAAATGAACCACTCGTGGACTTGTCTGATTCAGTTGAGCCACAATCGAAACGGAGAAAAGTAGCGGGAACCAAATACTGAACTTCTGAAGACGAAATAGCAATACTTTCCACATTGAAAGTATACAAAGACAAACTTCCAGTTAATGCCATCATTTCTGTTCGTGAACAATTGTCAGAAGTTTGGACAATAAAGAAGGTGCGAGATTGGTGGAATTATCATAAAGATAAATAGTAGAGTAAAATAATTTGTACAATGTAATTTTTACAAGTTAATAAAATAAAAATTGCTTATTTGTTGCAAATCTCACTAAACTAGTAGCTTTTTTTGAACTAAGTATTTCGATGCCAAATAAAAAAACATGGATATTTGGGTACTTGAGACAATATTTCGTCTTCGTATAAACTTGCATCTGGGAATTAAAGTCAAAAAAAATAGAAAAAGGTTCTAATATAAAAGTTTTTCATACAAGCGTTGTATTTTAAAGAAAGGAACCTAAAAGTATAAAACGAAACCCAGAGAACAAAAGTTCATTAAGGTTTGTGGATATGTCACTTGGAAAAAAAAGTGGTTTTATTAGTGCCGAATTTCTTATCATTTATAGTTACACGAAATTTTCAATTAATGATCACCACCTGATCTGAAATGACCACTGATTGATAGAGGATAAGCTATAAGCTTATCTCATTATATAGAGGATAAGCCATGAGCTTATCTCATTATCTTATAATATAGAGGATAAGTTGTGTTTTAATTTTTTAAATCGGCCTAATTTATACTGTTAATGCAGGCCGTCTGCGTCACAGGATATAACCTGTCTGCTTTTGTCCACGCAGACAGGTTATATCCTAAAAAATCATGCGAATGTGGTGTCATAAACACTATATGATAAATTTTATAAATTATTATGTCGATCCCGTGTTTATACATGATCTGTGTTCACAAACTATGTGCACATTAAAAAATTTTCTAAAAAAATATAAAATTTTATATTTCTCTGAACAAAAAAATTGTTACCTCGACAAATGNTTGTATTTTAAAGAAAGGAACCTAAAAGTATAAAACGAAACCCAGAGAACAAAAGTTCATTAAGGTTTGTGGATATGTCACTTGGAAAAAAAAGTGGTTTTATTAGTGCCGAATTTCTTATCATTTATAGTTACACGAAATTTTCAATTAATGATCACCACCTGATCTGAAATGACCACTGATTGATAGAGGATAAGCTATAAGCTTATCTCATTATATAGAGGATAAGCCATGAGCTTATCTCATTATCTTATAATATAGAGGATAAGTTGTGTTTTAATTTTTTAAATCGGCCTAATTTATACTGTTAATGCAGGCCGTCTGCGTCACAGGATATAACCTGTCTGCTTTTGTCCACGCAGACAGGTTATATCCTAAAAAATCATGCGAATGTGGTGTCATAAACACTATATGATAAATTTTATAAATTATTATGTCGATCCCGTGTTTATACATGATCTGTGTTCACAAACTATGTGCACATTAAAAAATTTTCTAAAAAAATATAAAATTTTATATTTCTCTGAACAAAAAAATTGTTACCTCGACAAATGGTGGTTGATTAAATTTTATTTTATTTTTTTTCGTCGAGAATTATTATTAATATAAATAGTAAATATACCTCGAAAATGGAAATTGATTACTTATTTTTTTTTTCTTTTTTTTTCTTTGTCAAAAACTGAAATAATAAGCATGAGAATCATTATAACTAGGGAACGATTCTCATCGTCACCATATAATAATCATTATCCATTCGATTGTTACATAAAATCTACTTTCAAAAAGAAAGTTACAACAAATGCCTTCCTTTTTTTGAATTTCGACGGTATATCTCAATAATCTTGGATGTTGTACATGCCATGATTGACAAGTTGCAGATAGTTGTAATAATAGGAACAGATTAAATTAATAATAATAGTTAATAGAAAGTCCTACGCAAATTTTTGGATAACGATACCAATATAAAACATAAAGAAAAATTCTAATAAATGTGTTACAATAATTGAAATTTTCTGACGAAAGAAGTCAAAAGAAATTCAAAATTCAAATATTTAAACCATAAAAAAATTCATAGAATTTAAAATTTGCACTAAATAAAATTAAATAAAGTAAAAATTACTACGTACCGATTCTTATCGTCACCATATATTTGAAAATTATAGTATAAAAAGTTTCTGTTAATTTTATATCGAAGAATAAAAAAAACACATTTAATATTACTGTATTATACTATTAAGATATTAAAATATGTATTCACTATAGAAGAAAAAAATTTGCTAAATAAAAATTAATAACAATAGTTCTGATTTTTTTTTCTACCTTTGGCTTCATTATTAATTTGCTCACTTGTCATAAACAAAATTCTATAAATCTCATAAACTGCTTTTCAAGACCGCTGATTCAATTTCTTTATTTTTATTTTCTTCCACTCTTAATTTTCATATATTCAATAATGATTTTATCATTTTCTGAACCTTAATTTCATATCAAAGTTGTGCCGCCTGTTTTTTCATTTTTTTTACATGAATTCCTTCTTGAGACAGCCTTTCTAATACTTGCTAAACTAAATTATTAAAATATTATTTGTATCGATGATTTAATTCTATCCTCAAATTATTTGACTGTTGGTCTATCGTTAAAGCAACAATTATCACATAATCAGGTTATTAATTGAGTACTGGATAATTTCCTAATTTCTGGAATATCATCCAATTTTCGTTAATTAGTTTTTAAATATTGACGAAGAAAACCATTATTTCACATACAAGAATAATCATATAATTATTGGTATTCTTTATAAAAATAAATGTAAAGAAAATTTTTGATAAATTATAAATTCGAATTAAGTATATAAATTTAAATATTTGAATATTTACCTTGCTTAGTAATGCCATAAATTTCAATTTTCGATGTCTTTCAACGTTATTCAATTAAAAATATTAAAAAATAATTTAATTTATTAAATTGTCCAGATTGAATTTGTGATCCAAAGAATGCAGAAACAGATTTTGAGAAGTTTTAAAAATGTCTTAATAAACATTCCCACTAATTAATTTTACATTCTTATATTCAGAATATTGATAAAATGGAATATGAAATTTTTATATAGTATCTTCAATAATTAAATTGTCTAACATTCTTTTATGTATATTTTCATAAGCATCTTATTCATCAAATGTTAATTTATCAAAGACATTATGAAATGCAAAAGGGAAATGGTTATACCTGGAACGCCTTCCAAAATGAAGGAAATACAATCTGATACAAAATTTTTGTAATGACTAACGGTAAATTTATAGAGGTCATTAACATTTAGAAAAGAATGGATGAAAAGTCTGTGTTCAGTTTTTAAAACAAAACAAAGATTAGATAAAACATTCGATTTTGGAAATTATTGACCATTCAAAATTATATGTAATTTTTATGACATAACATAATAAAATGAATAAATAAAATTACTGTTGCTAACTCACCAGAAAAAAAAGAAAATTTTTTTATATTTATTTATCCCTTTTTAAAATAAAAGAATTGCATAGTATTGTTGTATCAAAAATGGTGGTGGTAGTTATTGATCTGTTATTCGCCACTCTAGTTTATTTTACATAAACAGTAAAATTATTTAAAAATAAATTGAATTTTATCTGGATGCACAATTGAAAATTTACGATCCAAGTGATTAAAAATCTTTTCTGAAATAATTACCTTAAATGCATGTGTTAAATATTAACTCCTCCGTGATATCACGTCACGTAATCTCATGGGCGAAGTTAGTTCGGAAATTTAAAATATGTAAGTAGCAATTTTTATATTTTAATATTTTTTATATTTAAATAATATTTATATTTTATGATAATTTTTTTATTATGACAAAATGACAAAACAGAATCCAATAGCACGAGCAATTGTGATCAAAAATTATTTTAGAGAACTCAAAAGTTACTGGAACTGATGAAATACTTTAATATAATTAGAGATGCCTGCCATGATTTTCTTTAACAGAGTTGGAATTAATTACTGCAGGTAACTCTAGATATAATCTATAATTAAAACTAAAAATACTAAATTGGAAACAAATGAAATGCTTCATATTTTCGTTGAAAAATATTAATATTCAAAATTCAATTTTCAGTCGATCTAAAAATAAAGTAGATTATCAAATTACTTGTAAAAGATGAGAATAAATAAATGATGTATTATATAAAATAAAAGATTATTAGTTGGATAACATTTGACATTAATAATAAATCAGCTGTTTTTTGAGAAAATTTTGGAAAAAAGAAATGATCTTGTTTTTTTTATGAAAAAAAGTAAATTTAAAAATTTCTTCGATTTAAAGGGTTCATAACTATGGTATCTAATTGCTCATCAAATATAATATTTGAAATTATCAGTAAGTTAGCAAAAAAATTATGAATTGCTTTAAATTAATTAGAAATATTAAATATACATTTTATTATCACTTATTAATTAGAACTATTAGAAAAATTATCTTGTTAAATTCAAAGCTTCTTGGCTAAGAATTCAATTTTATCATTGAATTTTGATAGATAGCAATAAGTATAATTAATTGGAATTACTTGGAATGAATTCAAGATTTGTAACAATTTTATAGTTCATTATTGCAAATCAAAAGATTTTGCTTCTCTTCATGAATCGTCAATAAGCAAGCATTAGTTTCACTTTGTATTCATGATATTCTTAATGAATTATTTATGTTAAGTCAAAAATATTGTGTAAAATTTTTTTATTACTATTGTATTTTCTTTTTATCTCTTTAAAAAAATACTCAATTTTATCAAATTTTATTAAGTTCGTTTTATGAATATACATTAATGTCTATTTTTATTTTTTTTATGAAGGTCAAGTTACCTACAATTATTATTACTACAATTTGTAGTAGTATACAAATATACTATATAAGTATATCTGAAGCAGCATTAATGTTTCTTTATATAAATTAATTAAATCAGTCTATTATTTTCTTGACTCAATAATATCAACTAATATCAAAACAAATGAGATCAGGAATGTTTCTAATGAGAAATAATAATGATGTTTGGGAATCGATAGTAATAATTACATCATCAATATTTACATTGGGATCAACATCAAGGATCAGGGGTCAGTCTCAATAGGTAACAATTGATCTTATGGTTATGGTATATATTTATTTATGACTTGACTACTCACAAAATGAATATAATAGATGACAATACTTGCGGATTTCAATTGTATGGTTGCATAATAATAATAATAATAATAATAATAATAATAATAATAATCACCAATAGAATACAATAAGAGAAATTGAAATTCCGCCAATCTTATACAAGCGGGTGAAAATCAACTGCAAAAAAAAACAAAGATAAATTATTAATCTTATGACAAATTCACATGTAGGTAATAATAATTACATCATAGATTTATTTTTGACTCACAATCACCAATTGTATTCATAGTATATTTTACATTATTATTATTATTATTATTCATCGTAAATCTTATGTTTATTTATGACTCACAATCACTAATTATATCTATTAAACTGCATATCTAGATATTTTTTTTTTAAATAATAAAATATTATATTTTACATTTTTACATACGTAGTTATCACAATTAGCAAAAAAAGTATAAATATGAGTACTTTTCCCTTTGGTCAAAAATCAAACAAAATGAAAAATAAAACTCAAAACCAAGAAAAAATTGATCCAAACGACCCCTTTGGCATTGGCCTGGTTCCCTACCATCCCGACTTAATAACCTTTGAGTACACTGGGAAGGAGAATCTACTCTTAGATTTTGAGGAACCTCCCGCATTAAAACCTACCCCATGTTGTTTCTTAAATGATAATAGTAATGACAATGATGATAACGACTCGTTTTTTGAATTCCTTTCCGATGAAGAAACCGATTATTACGAGTGTTATAACTGCAAAAGGCAAAAGTACGAGGAAAAGAAAAGGAGACGAGGAGGTAATTATGGAACTTTTATCCTTAAAATTAAATTTAATAGAGATTGTTCCGTTCTAACTTAAAAATTTTATTTTTATAGAAGTAGTTGTGGTAAAGAGAAGAAATTAATTCTAATGTACATATTTTTTTTTTAATTTTTTATTATTATCATATTATTATCTTTTTATTCTTTTCTATATATATATTTTTTCTATTTTTTATTATTACTATATATTATATATCCATTTTTTATATCAATAAATTTAAATTTTAAAAGAAAAGTTGTCTTGACTCTTAGCATAAATCATAGATGTTAAAGAATATATCGAAGATTAATTAATAATAATAATAATTAATAGTGAAATATTATAATAATTAATAAAATATATTATTAGAGATATTATTTGTTAACTGATTACCTAATATGATACAAAAATAAAAGTTTCACTTTTTTTCTTTTTCGTATCTTTTTCGTTAAAAAACTGTGAGAAACCAACTATGAGAACAAGGATTTTGCAAAGAAATGGGTAGTTATGTTATTTTTCCTTACATTCATCTTTGATAAAGTACGTGTTTCGATAACTTTAAATTAAAAAAAAATAATAACTTTATTTATGTGAGCATTATTTTTCTATTACCACAAGAATTGTTGATTTTAACAATAAATAACATATGGTTGAATAGTTTCTGAACTTCCAAAAACAAAAACCACAGAACACTTCATTCTTCTCTAACCTTATGAAACGTGCATGGTAATGAAAGGTGTGGTTATTTTAGGGGGCACGTATCTGTTTTAATAATTTGTACGAGAGTTTTCAAAACGTCAAGATTCTATTCAAAAAATTTGATGATTAACCCATTTTGGAGGTGTTCAATCTCATTTACATGAATTTTTAAGGTCTTGGTGATAATTTTTTACCAATATTTTTAATTTAGCTTTCGAAATATTGGTTATTTTATTCAAGATGCGGGTTTCTTGATCTATTCACATTAAGTTTTTTAAAATGTGATAAGTGTTCGTAAGGGATATTTTGTTAATAGTGTAATTTTAATGTATATAGATATAACTAGAAGGAAGGAATTGTATATAGCGGAGGATTAAAATAAAATTTTGTGGAAATTTATTTTATAACTTACCGAGCATAAGGCTTCAAGAAAATATGAATTACTACAAAAGAGATAAGGCTGTCATGGATCTTGGGGAAAGTTGGAATCAAGGAACTTCCATCCTAGAAAATTTGATATTATTTTGAAAAAATGTGAAACTAAATATATATATATATATATAAAGTGTGAAATTTTAGTTGAAGCACGAAATTCTATCGATATTATCTTTAATTTACTTTTCTAGCTATACTAATATTAGTAACTCTGGTTTAACCTAGACTCGAATTTGAATAATTTATTATCTTTAAAGTTTTTTCTATTTGCTTTTACATATAAGAATATTTAAAAGTTAATTGACACTTTCAAACGAAGATAAAAAAGATTATTGGAATTATTTATTAATTATGTATCGATATCCGATATTTTTTCATACAATGCGAATTGGTTGGAATAAGAATGTTTTTAAATAAATTCGTCCATATATTTCAGATATATAAGCAATTATAATTATAATTCCTGCCTAAAGATTTAAAATAATAATGCTTTTATTACACGCTTGGTTGGCTACCTCATTAAAAAAGTTAGAAAACACTCTAGGCTAAGAATGAATAAACTATATTAGACCAAAATATTTTGTACAAATATTTGAAATTAAAAATTATGAATTACTTTAAAGTAATTATGAGTATTGATAATAAAATTAGATGAAATTAAATATAAATTTCATTATTGGAATCTGAAGAAATATTAGAAAAATTATAAAGTTACTTGTCGAATCCAAAGCCTCTTGGTTAAGAATTCATTTCTCCCTTAATTTTATTATTGAATTTTTGATAGATAGTAATTAATTGGAATTAATTTTGATGAATTCAAAGATTTGAAACAATTTTATAGTGTCAGTATTTCGAATCAAAAGCATTAGTTTTACTTTGTTTCACGATATTTTTGATGAATGTAAATCAAAATATTATGTAAATTTGTTTTTTATTACTCATTTTTATTATTGTATTTTCTTTTTTCTATCTTCTTAGTAAAATACTTAATTTCTCTATTTTATTTTTTTATGAAGGTCACTTTATCTACAATTATTATTACTACAATTGGTAGTCTACAAATTTACAAGTTTACCTACAGAAATAGCTTAGCTAAATTAATTAAATCAGTCTAATATTTTCTTGACTCAATAATATCAACACAAATGGAATCGGGAGTGAAAAATAGTAATATTGGGAAATGGATAGCATTAATTACATCACCAATCTTTAGATTAGGATCAACATCAAGGATTTCAATAGATAATAAAAATTTTCAAATCATGATTATGATATAAGAAATGTGACAATAACATTGTATTGTTGCGATAAATCTTAGTACGATTATATAATCTGTAACAAGATGATATCATCAAATCAAATGTATCATATCAAGAATATCAAATATATATTAAATCCAATAACTCACCTTCATTTAATTATTAAAATAATGGGAATGTGGCATTTTGATGGTTGATATAATTAAAAAGGGATGGTTATCTAGAAAAGGATATCATATTAAGTCAGTATATTTGATGAATGTCGAAATGAAAAGTAATTTTAAAATTCAAAAAGTCAAATGTTTCTACTCAAATTTTCAACGTTATTCTTCAGTAAATTGTCAATATTGAAAATCTATTTTATTATTATTTCGTTAATTATTTAATTAATTATTATTTTTTTTAGATATATCTATGGAGGAATTTTTAATTTGGAAAATACTGAAACTAGATTCATTTATGATTTAATGGTAATTACTGATGAATTTGAACTTGAGGAATTATCCAACAAATTAGAAACATTTCTTATTGAAACTAAAGACTTCTGACTGAGGACAAATTTTTCTCTTATTTATAATTCTATATTTAGTCGAAACAACTTTAAAAAATTAGAAAACTTTTATAATGATATTGTTGTAAAGTATCCAAACCTTATTTTTGATTCTGATGATTTTGCTTCTCTCAAAGAATCAGCATTGGTCTCTCTTCTCAAACGAGATGATTTGCAGATGGAAGAAATTAAAATTTGGGATTATGTCATTAAGTTGGGGATTGCTCAAACTTCTACCCTTCCTACAATCCTTGATGAATGGACCAAAGAAAATTTCCTTACACTTAAGACTACTCTACAACAATGTTTACCACATATTCGCTATTTTCAACTTTCGAACATTGAAATTTATGATAAAATCAAGCCTTATAAAAAAATTCTTGACAAACAACTTTGGGAAGATATCAATCAGCATCTATCAATTCCTGAACGACCAGTAAAATCAACTATATTGTCACCTCGAATAATTTTTGTTACAGAATTACCTCCTAACACAAATGAACCAAATGAATTTTTTTCAAACATCATTTCCGAAGNGAAACATTTCTTATTGAAACTAAAGACTTCTGACTGAGGACAAATTTTTCTCTTATTTATAATTCTATATTTAGTCGAAACAACTTTAAAAAATTAGAAAACTTTTATAATGATATTGTTGTAAAGTATCCAAACCTTATTTTTGATTCTGATGATTTTGCTTCTCTCAAAGAATCAGCATTGGTCTCTCTTCTCAAACGAGATGATTTGCAGATGGAAGAAATTAAAATTTGGGATTATGTCATTAAGTTGGGGATTGCTCAAACTTCTACCCTTCCTACAATCCTTGATGAATGGACCAAAGAAAATTTCCTTACACTTAAGACTACTCTACAACAATGTTTACCACATATTCGCTATTTTCAACTTTCGAACATTGAAATTTATGATAAAATCAAGCCTTATAAAAAAATTCTTGACAAACAACTTTGGGAAGATATCAATCAGCATCTATCAATTCCTGAACGACCAGTAAAATCAACTATATTGTCACCTCGAATAATTTTTGTTACAGAATTACCTCCTAACACAAATGAACCAAATGAATTTTTTTCAAACATCATTTCCGAAGATCATGCAGCAGAAATTTCTAGTTGGATTGATCTAAAACTGCTACTTATTCAACAACAAATATTCCATATAAATTTGAATTAGTTTTGCGTGGAACTAAAGATGGATTTGCTCCACAAACCTTTTGGAATATTTGCCATGGTCATGCTCCTACAGTTGTTGTGGCGAAAGTTAAAGGAACTGATGAAATTATTGGAGGTTATAATCCTTTAACATGGGATAACAGTAATCCGCCTTTTAGTCAATGGAAGATAACAAACGATAGTTTCATTTTCTCGTTAAAAAATGGAAATATTCAAAATTCAATTCTTAGTAGAGTAAAAGATATCCAATATGCAATTCTTGATGTATGCAAAAATTTGCAAAATGTTAGAGGCCCATATTTTGGATTTGGTTTTTGTTTGCGTAGTAATGAATTGAATTTTAATTTAGATAATAATAGCTACTGTAATTTGACCGACAGTTATTATGAAAAACCTATAAGAACATCAATAGATAAATTCTCCATTGATAATTATGAAGTATTCAAAGTTGTTAGAAAATCTTAATTACGAAATAGAAACATTTTATTTTATTATTTATTAAACTTTTTTTTTTACTAAATTTACTATAATAAATTTGTCATTTAGTTTTTTCTTTCGTAAACATGAATGTTTATTTTTTTTAAAAAAAAAAATTTTAATAAACTTTAATCTTATTACTTGAATAATTTTCTACAAAAAAAAATTTTTTTAAGAATTCGAAAATTCGAAGAATTAGTAAATGACATATAGAATATATGTTCTGTTATTTATAATTACCGTTTATACTTATTTTTTTTAAGCAGAAATAATACTTTGAACTTACTGATTAAACATTATAAATATTCTTGTTACTAATGGATAGAAATATTTGGTATTATCGCCATTATCTTCACAATAAAATTAATTCTTTCTCACAATTTTCAATAAATCTTAAAATCTGAAATATTATTTCTTACTAAACAAGCTGACTTGGTAAAAAATGGGAATCATTTAGAAGGTTATAAGAGTTACTTATTAAATTATGACTTTATTAAACAATCATTGGCCATGACTGTTTCACAAAATCACAAGTAAAATTCTTATCCAGTTATATTCTGAATTGAACACGTGGTGTGGAATGAATTGAAAATACATCCTCTTGTATTTATGGAAATTTTGTTTTCGAGGTCAGGACAAAGATCAAAGTGTTTTTTCATTATAAGAATAAGTAGAACAAAATGCATAATTCTCAGGTGAAATAAAACATATCATTGTTCTTTATCAAAAAGTTTTGTAAGCGAAACATATTCATTTTTTATTGTTTTTAAAAATTATAGGAAACCCATTTCGATAATTTAATAAATATTATTTTTAAATTTAAAAATTGTGAAGCTAATTTTCATGCTTTATCTTGTTATTATTTAATGTTGTTTGGGTTTTTAAACATTTAAACTGAATATTTGTAACATTGAATTTCTGAAAATTAATAAGTTGATGGATATTTAACATATTGTAAACAAGTTTTATTAAAAATTCTGAAAATAGACATCTGCTTAATTATCTTAACAATGAAATGGCATATTCTTGATCTAAATATTAGATAATTAAAATTTATAGCAAATTTAACCATTAATAAATAATTTTTTAAATTATTTATAACAAATGAAATGTTAAAAATAGATATATTTTATAATCAAGTTTTTAATTAATATAAATAAAGTAAAACATGAACTGGTGAGCGTATGATCGTTAATAAATGGAGAACTTCACTCATTCTTGATTGCATTCTAAGCATGGTTAGATATTTTTCGTTTATAGTATGTAAGGTAGAAGTTTTTTTCTTTTATCAATAAATTAATTTGTATCAGAATTTACATCTCGATGCAAATTTCTTAGATTTGAACAACAATTCAAAATATTATAAAAAAAGCTTGGCTTAGTCTCAAAAATTGGTGCAACAAACTAAAATGGAGTATTATTTACTAAAAGTATATAGACACCTACAAAAAAAATATCTAAAGTATCTGTATAAGGCATCAGCTAGAGAATTGTAGAGGTTAAAAAAAAAAAAGATAAAAAAGTCACACGAGATATAATTACTAGAAGTCAACATCATAAAGTTGCATTTCAATTAAGTCATTTATCAAAGTCAAAATGATGTAATTTGTCTGAAATTTTTCTTATATAAATTTGAACTTCATAAAAGAAAACTTATTCACAACAGATACTTAAATTAGGAATTATAAAACAAATGCATTTGTTGTATAAAATAATAACTATTTCTTTTTTTATTTTATTTTATAAATAAATAAAAAAAACAAAAATTTTATTAAAACATATAAATTGATTTTATATCTTCATTTTTTTCTCAATCTAAGTCAAAAATCTAATAGAACCAGAATATGTAATGAACAAATTAATATAAACAAAATTATTTTTATAGAATAAAATAAAAAAACAATAGAATAAAATAAAAATTAATAGAATGAAGTAAAAAACAATAATACTAATGCAAACTTTCCAGACAAAATTAAGTAAATTAAGTGATGAAACATTTGATTCAATTGAGATTAGAGACATGAAAAAATAGAATAAAAATAATAAATATAATTAACCTTAATTATTTCATAAGACATATAAAAGAAAACATTAATAATAAAAAAATAATCTAATTTGAAGACTGAAAATATTTTTTGTTTCTCAATTTATGATTTTATTTATAATTTACTGAATTCAAATTTAAATAATTATAAAAAAATTCTTCTAAGCACATTAATTTATTTTATATTTAGTAAAGAATATTTAATAGCAAGTAAAGGATACTTGGAGACAATGTCTTCCAATAAATGGTCAATAAATTTTGTCTAAGGGTGAGTCATTATTAATCATCATAAACTGGTAATTGACTGAAACACTGTTTGTTAATCAAAGTTCATCTAATAGTTAATAGTTCTGGATTAGCAATCAATCAAATTCTATATCTCATATAATAGATTATCTCATTATGATATGGTAAACAGAAATAAAAATGCAGATACTTCATTGCAAAATATATTAATCTAATATAAAAAAAATAATATATTTTTCCTTTTATTTATAAATCAAAAAAAAAAAAAAAAAAAAAAAAAAAAAAATAAAAAAAAAAAAAAAAAAAAAAAAAAAAAAATAAAAAAAAAAAAAAAAAAAAAAAAAAAAAAATAAAAAAAAAAAAAAAAAAAAAAAAAAAAAAATAAAAAAAAAAAAAAAAAAAAAAAAAAAAAAATAAAAAAAAAAAAAAAAAAAAAAAAAAAAAAATAAAAAAAAAAAAAAAAAAAAAAAAAAAAAA
>PQFF01000184.1:407113-439931 GCA_003547095.1 Diversispora epigaea | reverse complement strand
AAAAAAAAAAAAAAAAAAAAAAAAAAAGTAATAATGAAAATAATAATAATAAAACTAATAAAATTCATAAAATTCAAAATTTCTGAAAAGTATAATGTTGAATCATGAACTATAGGATTACATTTATATTTTTATAAATTAAATTTATTATTGAAGAAATGCTTGAAAAAGCAAATAAAAATATATTTAAAGATTATTTTAAATATTTTTAACAAAAATAATAAGAATAAAACAGTAAAAATAATAATAATAATCAAAATAATCAAAATAGTAAAAAAAAAAATAATAAAACAATAATAAAATTAAAAAAATAAAATAATAAAAATAATAACAAAAATAATAAAATGATAATAAAAATAATAAAAGTAAAATAGTAAAATAATAAAAACAATAAAAATAATAAAAACAATAAAATTAATAAAGATTATAAAATAGTAAAATGAAAATAAAAATAATAAAAACAATAAAAATAATAAAAATAATAAAAATAGTAAAATGAAAATAATAAAATAATAAATAATAAAATTCATAAAATTCATAAAATTAATTAATAGAAACTTTTTAATGAGTGAAAAATTTCTTAAATGAAAAATATAATTAAATTTATTATTTAAGAAATGCTTGAAAAAGTAAATATAAATCTATTTTAAATAGTTTTAATAAAAATAATAAAAAAATAATAAAAATAAAATAAAATGATAAAAATAATAGTAAAAATAGTAAATAAAGATCATAAAAACAATAAATAATAAAAATATTAAAATAATAAAAATAATAAAAATAATAAAAACAATAATGAAATTAAAATAATAAAATAAAAATAACAAAATGATAAAATAAAATGAACAAGGGGTATAATATTATACTTTTTAAACTAAAATTATTTTTTAAAAAATTATGTGTAAATTAACAAGGAAAATAGATAATTCAAGCCCCTGACCCTTAACTCTAGTTTATTTATTTATTACATATATGTATTAAGTTTTTTTAAAAAAAGGACGAAAATGGTAAAATGACAATTATTTGGGGGCTGTTGTACAATCATGGGATCAAAATGTTATCTCGGCTTGTTTAAGATACTAACATGAAAATTCCTAAAGTAGCTAAATTTCGGTAACAACTCCAAATTAAACTTATAAAAAAATCTTACATCGAAACATAAATTCTGATACTAATTGATTGATTTTTTTTAAAAAAAAATATAAAATTCAGCCTTAAATATTATAAACAAAAAAATGCCATGTCCAGAATGCAATCAAAAAGATACTTCCTGGTATTGGTGTAAACTATGTAACTCGAAACATTTCCAAAATGATTTTAATAATTGGACAAGTGGAAATGACAAAATAGATAAATTCATTCAAGATGCTCAACTAAATGCTAATAATAATTTGGATGTAATAGAATGGATACCTTATGATAGATTTAAAGATGTTAAGCAAATAGGTAAAGGTGGATTTGGAACAATACATTATGCTAGGTGGATAGATGGAGATATTAGAAAATGGGATATTAAAAATCAACAATGGCAAAGATGGGATGAAAAAGAAGTGGCATTAAAAAAGTTTGACAATTTTGTAAATTTCAACAATGTCTTAAATGAGGTAAATATTTTAATTAATATTTAAATTTAATTTTCAAATTATTATATAATATTTTAAATATAAATTAAAAAATGTTTATATTATTAGATGGAAATTCACTTTAAATTATATGCTGGTTCTGATAATATTACTTCAATTCGATTTTATGGAATTACACAAGATCCAGTAACACATTCATATACGATGGTTTTAGAATATGCATCGGATGGAAATCTTCGAGAATATTTAAAAATTAATTTTAATAATATTAATTGGGAAAAAAAATTACATATTCTATACCGTTTATCTGAAAGGTTGATGAATATTCATGAATTAGATATAGTTCACCAAGACTTCCATCTTGGTAATATTTTATCATCCGATTTTGGAGATTCCAATTATATGCATATTTCAGATTTTGGATTAAGTAAACTAATAGAGGCAAATCCAAATAATCCCGAAAAAAAGAATATAGTTGGTGTATTACCATATATTGCTCCAGAGGTATTAAGTGGTGATGAAGGATATACAAAAGCTGCTGATGTATATTCATTTGGAATTATTGCTTACGAGATAATTACAGGCTTTCCTCCATATCCAGATATACCACATGATGAAGATTTGGCCATTAAAATATGCAATGGATTACGACCAAAAATTCCATTTCATATTCCAAAATTAATTACACAAGTGATTATGAAGTGTTGGGATGCTCGAGTNCACAAGATCCAGTAACACATTCATATACGATGGTTTTAGAATATGCATCGGATGGAAATCTTCGAGAATATTTAAAAATTAATTTTAATAATATTAATTGGGAAAAAAAATTACATATTCTATACCGTTTATCTGAAAGGTTGATGAATATTCATGAATTAGATATAGTTCACCAAGACTTCCATCTTGGTAATATTTTATCATCCGATTTTGGAGATTCCAATTATATGCATATTTCAGATTTTGGATTAAGTAAACTAATAGAGGCAAATCCAAATAATCCCGAAAAAAAGAATATAGTTGGTGTATTACCATATATTGCTCCAGAGGTATTAAGTGGTGATGAAGGATATACAAAAGCTGCTGATGTATATTCATTTGGAATTATTGCTTACGAGATAATTACAGGCTTTCCTCCATATCCAGATATACCACATGATGAAGATTTGGCCATTAAAATATGCAATGGATTACGACCAAAAATTCCATTTCATATTCCAAAATTAATTACACAAGTGATTATGAAGTGTTGGGATGCTCGAGTTACACATAGACCCGCTTTTAAAGAATTGCATGATGAGTTGTATAAATACTGGGAGGATTATAATTATTATTATTTAAAAGGGAGAAATAAGGATTCAGAAATTGGAATTCAAATTAAAAAAGCTGAAGAATTTTCAGCAAATCAAGAATCAACCAATACAACAACCACAACCACCACAACTCCTCTTAATTATCAAACTCATCCCCAAGCAATTTATACCAGTCGACTTCTTAATTATTCAAAACTTCCAAAACCCAAAAACGAAGAAAATTTTGAAAGGGAACTTGAAGAATTAACTAAATCTTTTTCTCATATAAATACTAGTAAGTATCAATTATATTACGTTTTATTTATTTTTTTAATTTTTATTTTCTGATTGATTATATTAATTTATTTTTTATTTAGATGATGATATCGATGAATTCTAAATATTATAAATATTTTTTGATTTTTATTTTTATATTTAAATATTAAATATTTTAGTTTTTATATTTTCTGATTAATTATATTAATTTATTTTAATTCTAAATATTTATAATATTTTATTATTTAATTTTTATATATAAATATTTTTGTAGAAATTCAATTAAATTAGTTTGTAAGCCTATAACTTTAACCATTTTTAATAACTTTTAAAATAAATAAATAAATAATTGTTGCTAATAATTTCATTAATTTTTTTTTTTAAATGATAATTGATTAAATAAGAAATGATTGATATTTGATAAATAAATTTAGTGATCAGGCTTCAGAGTATATTGTTATATAACAAGCTCACATAATAATACATAAATTTTCTTACTAAATTCTGCCTACAAGATTTTCTTCATTTTCTTCCAATAGTTGGAATGAACTTTGAAAGAAGGACGTGGGTCAGACTCTTTTCTTTTCGAATTCGATCATTTTCCGTGAATAATGGATGTTAATATAAAGAATAAATATAATGTGGAAATCAATATCAATAAATCAATATGAATAATTATTTTACCTCGATTAAGGCACGTCTTTCCAACATCCATCAATAAATCTTGGCACATTTAACATATAATTCTTGTAGACGAGATACTTCATGTGAAAGTAATTCATATACTTCGTCAGCAGATTCAACTATAAATAATAAATATAAAATATAAAAAGTTAATTATAATAAATAATTCTATATTATAAAATGTAATATCACATCGTAATAATAATAATAATAATCATTATTATTATTAGATGTTATTTTTTGTAAAATCTCAAAGAATTAGCACGTTCATATTGGTGAATCAAACATTTATCCCAAAGATTAACCAATCGTATTATTAAAAAAATAATAAATAGTGATAAATAATAAATAAATAAAAATAAATAATAAATAATAATAAATAATAATAAATAATAATAAATAACGATAAATAATAAATAATAATCAATAATAATAATACCTCTTCAATGGCTTTTTGAATAATGGCTCTCATAATTTCTCTTAAACTATAAAAACTATAATAAAAAATAATTAATTATATAGTCAATCAATCACTGAATAAATAAATAAATTAAATTCTCTTCATCCAAATTCTCATCACAGTTAAATCCTTTCCTCTGCGGGAATTGAAAATACCTCGTATAAATGTTTTACATCGCAAGTTTCCCTTTTTGAGCTTGATAATTATCCTCAAAATTTCTAATTGATCGAAACTTAATATTTATCCTGTAGATAGATTCATTGATCGAAACTTACCATTTATCCCGTGGATAGATCCATTAAATTCTTGAATTTGTCGAGTTAGTTTGGGATCAATCAAATCATCTGATTCATCATCATCATCTCATCATTACCATTACCCTTACTATTATTCTTATTAACATTCAAGTTGTTCTCTTGATCTCTTGTAATGCTTCAAAAAGTTCTTTGGGATTACTCTTCTTATTAGCGAATAAACAAAACATTCCTTTATCTATCTCATTTTATGGAGTGTAATGATGAAGTTGAATTGCATATTCTTCCGATGATTCACGTAGTGGGCCTATTTATATATAGATTCATATATATATATATGTATATTATATTTTAATTTAAATAAATGGAAAAGAATTAAAATAATAATAATAATTAAAATAATTAAAATAATTTAAATAATAATTAAAATAAAATAATTAAAATAATAATAATAATTAAAATAATTAAAATAATTTAATAATTAAAATAATTAAAATAATTTAAATAATTTAAATAATTTAAATAATAGTAATGGTAATAATTAATTAAATTAAATTAAATTAATAATAAATTAATTTAAATTAAAAAATAAATTAACTAAATAAAAAATAAAATAAATTAAATTAAATTAAATTCAATTACCTCGATTAATATTCACTATTCAATTCTTTAACACTGATAAATGTTTCACCCATTATTACCATTATTTTTCATGGTAGCTTCTTATAAATAACAACACGTTGGATATTTTAATAATAAAATAATATAATTATATTTAATAATAAATTAATAATTAATGATTATAATAAAAATTAAAATACCTCTTGTGATGAATTAATGAATTACGAATTGAAAAAAGTTTATTATGAGTATTATAACTTAATTCATAACTCATCGAAACAACATGTAGTATTATTGTATTGATATTTCATCCAAATAAATTACAATAATCTTCTATTTCGACCTAAAATTCAAAGTCAAGTATAGTGAAATTGCATAAGATATTTAAATAAACTATTATTATAAATAAATATATTAAAATAAAATATGAAATTTAGATCATTCATTATTTTTATTAAAGAAACGAGAAAGAGAAGTAAAAGAAATCTTGTACACAGTGATTAATAAATATTCCTGAATTGATGCATGTTGGCGATCTTATTTTAATACTTCATTATTATGTAATGGTTTATAATAACAAAATCATCACTTATCTCCATTAAACATGATGAATAAATGATAATTATAAATCTATTTCTGATTCCTGCTTTTTTTTTCTTAAATAAAAAAAATCATCGGAAAAGTTTTTTTAATTAACATTAAATTATCAAAAGTGAAAAGGTGATTATTAAATACTTACGTATTTTTCTTTAACATTTATCCTGACACAACAAACTGTTCATAGAAAAATTATAATGTGTAAATTAACCAAATAGTAAAGGAAAAAATGGATAAAGAAGGATGATAAAATGTTAAACAATTGATCCATTCTGTCATTTTTCGACAAAAATATCGATATACAAAAAAGAGAATAAAATCAAAACACACGAAAAGAATATTATTTTTAATAATTTCTATTTATATATTTTATGATGACAATAATGATAATAATTGAAATTTGCAATATCGCCTAATTTATATAATTTATAATTTTGTCTTTAAAGAATATTTTTCATATATTTTTAGCACAATAATTGAAGATAGAAAATTAGACAGGCGAATATATACATAGTATAAGATTTTTTAGAATAAGCATTCAATATTAAATTTAAAGACTTATTTTATCTTGATAAGCATATTGTATTGAAGAGATAAGAAAAATACAAATAAGTTTGTTCTAATTATAATTATTTATACTCTATATTTAATAGTATAGTTATTATCACAGAATTATTCCTTTACATATCAACCTTTTTTTGGCTAACAATAATTGCAGTTTGCTTTAGTAAATTTATTTTGTTAAATATATTTTCAATGTGATCTAATAAAAATAAAAATAAATTCTTTTTTTGTTATCGATTGTTTCCATTTTCATAAAAATGTTATAGTATCAAAATATAATCCAATATTTGCTATCTGCAATTTAAAAATATTTACCAGAATTCTCGATGAAAAATTTTCTTCTATGAAGTTACTTAATACTTCTCTCCCTAAAAAAAAGAAAAATTATTTTTTTATTTTTTATTTGAAAAATGAAATCTCTAAACTATTTATTATCTATTATAACAAGTAGTCTAGGTTGGGAGCACTTTGTGCTTATGATATTTAATTTAATTTAAGAATTGATTTATTGAATTTTGATCACTCCTCATCTTCAGTTTTTAGAAATTTTTTTTGTTTCTTAAAGCTGTAAAAACAGAATATTTTATTGTTCTGATGTTAAAGAGTAAAGTCTGATTTTTAGTTAGTTAACTATGATGATTATCTAACGTGTCATGGAAATAATCTCAAGTAGTACGTGGTTAATTTACACTTAGATCAGTTTAAATTAATGCAAATATTGATAAGATTATTTTACTCTAATTAATTAATTAATTCAAGTGAAAAAATAAAGTATATTGGTAATATTATTTCGATATCGCTGAAAAGAAAATGATATCTGCAAAGTATTACTTCAGAAAATTTGATGAGATTCAATCTTACGTAATATTACAGCTTATTAAATTTCTTAACGTAAGATGATAATGGGTTAATTTTAAATGATTATATACTGGTCTACTTTAATTTAAATAAACTATAATCTATAAATCCAGTGATCAAATAAAATAGGATATTGTTAATTTTAGAGAAAATAAGTGGTACAATAAGAAATTCCTAACAAAATTGAAAGTTGATTTATTTGAATTTCATTATCTTATATAGCATGAAAACTTAAATTCAGTAATAAATGTCTTTTCCTTTAGAATATGATGTGATTGACTTATTCATTTTTTAGATTCATTATGAAATGTCAAATGAAAATACGCAATTATAGAAATAATGAAATAAAACTCTCTTGCTAAATCCGGTGACTTTACTCTTTAATTGTTTCATGCCTGTCTAATCTTCAATTGCAGTTTTTCAGATGGATCATTAACTGTAAAACTTAAAATATATTTATTGGTATTAGCTAATTTTTTATACTATTAATTAACACTAAAAAGTGAATTTAATGTGAAAACTTTCCTTTAAATAATTTTATATTCTGTCAATTTTTATTTCCTAAATTGTAAATGCCATGTTTGTTAATGCTTATTCAGAAACTAATGAAAATCAAAATGAAAAACAAAAATAAAAAATAATAATCATATTTCCGACTTGTTAAATAAATAAAAATATTAATGCAACCATAAGCGATCCAGAATACTATTCATGTCAATTAAATAGACTTGTAATACAAATAAATTCCTTTTGTATTAGACTTTGTAATTACGAAATATTAAAGCAAAATTTAAATAAATACTCGGATAATAATTTTCAACTTGAGAATATGCATGTTCTAAATTTGTGAGTAAAATCTATATAAGTTAAAAATAAATGATTAAAATTGAAAAAATTAAAATAAAAGGAGATGACACACCTTACTATTCTAGACTTTCTGAATGATTCCTTTCACAATTTTTCATTAAATTGATCAAATCGATGTATATGCGTGCAAAAAGCTAGATATTAAATAAAATAAGGAAACTCAAACCACCAGTTAAAAACCAAAATCCACCAGACTCAACCCTGTCACCGCTCAGACGCAAGTCAAGAAAACTAAAAACTAAAAATGAAAAAAATGAATGATTAGTATTGGCATTCATCAATAAAATACATTCGAACAGAAGAAAAGAATAAAGATTTCTTATCTAAAAAAATATATC
Organism: Diversispora epigaea; assembly: GCA_003547095.1. Classification (NCBI taxonomy): domain Eukaryota; kingdom Fungi; phylum Glomeromycota; class Glomeromycetes; order Diversisporales; family Diversisporaceae; genus Diversispora; species Diversispora epigaea. The sequence continues at coordinate 431,537 of PQFF01000184.1, read as the reverse complement.
CTAACGCAAAAATCAAAAATAATAAAAGATTATATTAAAAAAAAAAAAAGAAGAATGGTTAGTATAAAAAAAAGAAGGTTAGTATAAAAAAGAAAATTGAACTAATTTACCTAGCCCAAATCACTTAGATGGACCAAGAAATCTGACTATCAAAAAAACTATTTATAAAAAGANTAAATAAATACTCGGATAATAATTTTCAACTTGAGAATATGCATGTTCTAAATTTGTGAGTAAAATCTATATAAGTTAAAAATAAATGATTAAAATTGAAAAAATTAAAATAAAAGGAGATGACACACCTTACTATTCTAGACTTTCTGAATGATTCCTTTCACAATTTTTCATTAAATTGATCAAATCGATGTATATGCGTGCAAAAAGCTAGATATTAAATAAAATAAGGAAACTCAAACCACCAGTTAAAAACCAAAATCCACCAGACTCAACCCTGTCACCGCTCAGACGCAAGTCAAGAAAACTAAAAACTAAAAATGAAAAAAATGAATGATTAGTATTGGCATTCATCAATAAAATACATTCGAACAGAAGAAAAGAATAAAGATTTCTTATCTAAAAAAATATATCCTAACGCAAAAATCAAAAATAATAAAAGATTATATTAAAAAAAAAAAAAGAAGAATGGTTAGTATAAAAAAAAGAAGGTTAGTATAAAAAAGAAAATTGAACTAATTTACCTAGCCCAAATCACTTAGATGGACCAAGAAATCTGACTATCAAAAAAACTATTTATAAAAAGAAATAATAATAATTAGCATTCCGCGATGCTATACAACAAACAATGAAATAAAAAATCTTACCCTAAGAAAATCTAAACCAAAGAAATGCTATCTGTGAAAAAAAAGAATGATTGGTGATCGTAGTATTTATCATGGCATGATAAGTAAAAAAATAGAATTGTTAGTAGAAAAAATAAAATTAATGGTAAAAATAAAAATTATAGAAAAATCGAATAATAAATAAAAGATTATTAAAATTATTAGTAAAATTAAATATTTACGGTAGTATTAGTAAAAGAGAATCGTTAGCTAAATAATTAGTAAATGCTAAATCGAAGCAAATAAAAATGTTGAAATAAAATTGTGTAATAGAAATCAGAAAAAAAAATCAGTGGACAACAATGATAGAGAATTTTTCGTTAGTACAATCGAAATCATTATTATAATTAATTGAAAAATTATTAGTAAAATAGTGATATGAAAAAGAATCGCTAATATAATATGAATTGTTGGCAGAAATAGAGTCGTTATTTGTAGAAAATATTAAAATATTAAATGTAATTATTAATAAATTATTAATAAAAAAAATAGATCAAATAATTCATTATGACATACAAAAAGATTGCAGTTAGTATTTTAATCTAAAATGTTAACCATTGCTGTAATTTTAACTTTTGAAATATTAATGGCTCATACCTTTCCTTTATATTATAAGTTCACGCATAAAAACTTGAATCGACAGATCCAGACATTATCAAACTTTCTTGTCTCAAATTCCGTTACCTAGAAAGAATATTTGAGTTTGGGTATTGGGTTGATGCATGCGGAACCTTAAAAAATATTATATATAAGAGAGAACTATTTAAAATGCCATGACTATATCATTGAAAATGACCAATCCAAATTATTGGATGAATTTGCTACCACGATGATTGGGAATATCCACTCCTTGCTATATTTTTTTGGCTCACCTCACGACAAGTATATCGGCTGTCTTGAATCTCAAACATAATGTGTCCCTATTTTAAATAGGAATTATATTTATTTCGATATTAAATAAAAAAGTAGCCTTTATAAATTTATTTTATCATACCTCAATTGCTTTAAAAACTTCCACATTAATTATAAGTCCTAGCGAAGTAATCAGCAGCATCAATAGTATTATCTTCAAATTTTGTCTTGTTTGCCGATATTCAGTAATTTTATTAATCCTGAAACAACATCTAGAAGTGGCTTTTCCTTTGAAAAAATCTTTATCATTCCTCTTTGGAAGTTTGATGACCAGTAATTCAATAATCTTAATTTTTTCTTTTATGTAAAATTAAATATAAATCATTCCTCGCATCTTCATTGAATATAAGAAGAAAGAACAAGTTCAAATACCTTTTCCCAGGAGAATGGATTGATAATATCCTTGTCATTAAAAATAGCATTGTATCTTTTTTTTTAAAAAAAAAAAAAAGTTTAAATTAACAAAAATAACTCAAATTTAATCGATTCAATTACCTTTTAAATATAATTTGGATTGTAATTATATATTTCTTCCCGGAAACATTTCCCTTTTTATGCAATTATTTCTCTTATTCAATAAGAATAGAATAGAGATTTAATATTTTCTCTTAACAAATATTGAAAGATTTATATCTGAACTTAACTTGCTTTCTTCTGTCTTTTACTTTTGATCTCCATTTCTAATTTCTACTGAGAAGGTGTACATAAAATACATGCATTTAAACAATCATTTCTTTTCATGACAAGTTTCTGCCAACATTTAAGCTTGCTGAAATATCTAAATCTTGATTACCTTTAAGCCACTTCACATAATTGGAACACTTCAGCAATCTTCTTGTTACAATTTATGATCTTTGCTATATTTCTGATTGATAAATTAATAAATATAATGTAAATGACAATTTTTCTAACTTTTTCTATCCAAATTCTTCAGTTCATTCTAGAGAAATCATAAAGATCCTTCCTTACCTTTGATAGTTCGAATATATTCATAGTTCACTATGTTGACACATGCCATTTGTGGACTAATTGTGTAAAAATTCATTGTAGTTATGGAAGTCACCCTATAAATGCATGCAGTAATTATTAATAAAAAAATTAAAAAAATTAAGTAAAGAAATAATGAAATTTATCTCCTGAATTTGAATAGCTTAAAAAAAACTTAAAATTTTTTCAAGCTTCCTTGTAGGAATCGAACCTACTGGGAAAAGAAATCCCAAACCATTAGGAAGTTTTGATCACCCAGAAACCAGAAATCCGAAGATAACTTGGTAAAAACTGGGTTAGTTACTTGAGAAACGGTAATAACTAACAAAAAACCCTTTTTGATCACCCAGAAACCAGAAATCCGAAGATAACTTGGTAAAAACTGGGTTAGTTACTTGAGAAACGGTAATAACTAATAAAAAACCCTTTTTGATCACCCAGAAACCAGAAATCCAAAGATAACTTAGTAAAAACTGGGTTAGTTACTTGAGAAACGGTAATAACTAATAAAAAACCCTTTTTGGTCACCCAGAAACCAGAAATCCAAAGATAACTTGGTAAAAACTGGGTTAGTTACTTGAGAAATGGTAATAACTAATCAAAAAACCCTTTTTGATCACCCAGAAACCAGAAATCCGAAGATAACTTGGTAAAAACTGGGTTAGTTACTTGAGAAATGGTAATAACTAATAAAAAACCCTTTTTGATCACCCAGAAACCAGAAATCCAAAGATAACTTAGTAAAAACTGGGTTAGTTACTTGAGAAACGGTAATAACTAATAAAAAACCCTTTTTGGTCACCCAGAAACCAGAAATCCAAAGATAACTTAGTAAAAACTGGGTTAGTTACTTGAGAAACGGTAATAACTAATAAAAAACCCTTTTTGGTCACCCAGAAACCAGAAATCCAAAGATAACTTGGTAAAAACTGGGTTAGTTACTTGAGAAACGGTAATAACTAATAAAAAACCCTTTTTGGTCACCCAGAAACTAGAAATCTGAAGATAACTTAGTAAAAACTGGATTAGTTACTTGAGAAACGGTAATAACTAATAAAAAACCCTTTTTGATCACCCAGAAACTAGAAATCCAAAGATAACTTGGTAAAAACTGGGTTAGTTACTTGAGAAATGGTAATAACTAATAAAAAACCCTTTTTGATCACCCAGAAACTAGAAATCTGAAGATAACTTGGTAAAAACTGGGTTAGTTACTTGAGAAACGGTAATAACTAATAAAAAACCCTTTTTGATAACCCAGAAACCAGAAATCCAAAGATAACTTGGTAAAAACTGAGGCAGTTACTTGAGAAATGGTAATAACTAACAAAAAACCCTTTTTGATCACCCAGAAACCAGAAATCCAAAGATAACTTGGTAAAAACTGGGTTAGTTACTGAGAAATGGTAATAACTAATAAAAAACCCAGTTAATGGTATGAAGTTTTTCTTGCCAAAATAATTTTTGGTACATGTGATTATAATTTAACAGCAACAAAAACATTATTTTAATCTAATCATAAAAATTCTGGAAGGAAAGGGAATATTAAAAGAATAAAAATGATCGGGCCTACAGGATAAGTCATCCTTTAGGAATCATAAAGAAAACATAAATTCAAAAATTCCTCGAAAATACAAGAGAAGCTGACCGGGAGAAAGTACCAAGAAAATAAAATCATAAGATTCAAAAATTTCCTTCAAAATATAAGGGAAGCTAGCCAGGAGAAAGTATCAAGAAAAAAAAGATAAGTTTTCAATTTTGGGATCTTTTATAAGTTTTATTTTTGTTTATCTCACGTGAATTATTCCTGTGATCCATTGGTGCAAAAAAAATTTTTTAACTGTGGCTTGGCTAAGTGGTGCAGATGTAAATATGATTAGTCATATACATAATTTAGCGAAACAAGTTTATCAAATCAATTACTCAGATCCGATTGAAGACAATCTATTATATAATTATTATGTCGGAAATAAAACTGTACTGTGTATTATATTAGAAATGGGATATTTTATTATAATTTATTTAATATTATATTTTAAAATAAACATAAACAATAGTTAATCTAAATAATAGTGGGAAAAAGTAAATACAAAGTCGTGGGAATTTTCAAAAAAAATTTATTCTATTATCTAATCTTTTATTAATAACGATATTTAGGATTAGGACTAACTAATTTTAAAATGAAACTGTTAAAGTTTGACTTTTAAAATAATAATCTGTTAAAAAAATAATTATTTTTTTCAATAGAAAATAAAAATTTCTTATATTATGGTATTAAAAGATTTGGGAATAAAAAATGTACTTTAGATTCACCAATCATTTATATATAGAATATTCGTCACGATATTGTAATTGTGGAATTTGTGGTTCCGGATAATGTCTCCGTGGATATGGTAGTTGTGGATGTTGAATACTATCGTTCTCAACATTTTCATTATCACCAACTTCACCTATTAATAATAAAATTTCATTATTATTTATTTATTCGTTTAGTATTATAATTTTTTTTTAAAAAAAATGAAATATGAAATATACCTTCGACATCTTCGATTCTACGTTTACCCCCGAATTCGAGTCCTAACTTCTGATGCTACTGCTGCCAGCATCATCAACGAATTACTGTGGTTCACCCCAACAGCTGCCTCAATTTCATCTCGGTATCGTCTTTCCGTAGACATAGCCAACATATCGACAGGCGAAAAATTTAGTTGTAGTTGTTGTGGAATTTGTGTTTGTTGTGGTGATTGCTGTCGTTGCCCCCAATGTTGGAGTTGCGATTGAGATTGTTGAGATGATTGTTGTTGGAATTGATTAATTTGCATCTTGAATAATAGGATTTTAATTTTGTTTTGTTTTTGAGGTGAATGAATTATTTTGCTTCTGTTATACGTTTTTTTTTTCTGATCCTCGATCCTTAACTATGTATAAATTATAAAATTTTAAAATAGAGAACCAATAAGATTCAAAATTAAAACATTACATCAATATTAAAAAAATTTTTTTTAACGTTGTAAATGCAATCCAGTTACAAAAGACATTTACCATATTTTTGGCAACTCAAAATGGAAATATTTAAGAAATCATTTTGTCAAAACATGCTACGTATTATTTTACAAATATAGTCTGGTTCATTATTTTTTTTATAGTATATAATCTATCTTTTAAATAGGACTATATATAATTAAAAAATTTTAAAATAGAAAACTTGTTTCGGTGAAATGATCACATAATATTTTGTAGATGCAAAAGGTTAGACAAAATTAATTTTGTCAATTTAAAATGATATTAAATATTTTGGAACAATTGTAACTTAATAATAAATTTTCAATATGTATAATTTTATTTATTTCAAATAAATTTAATACAAATGAGTTATAAAATTTTAAAAATTGAGCATGATGATCTCCACATTAATGTTGTTGAGATACCTTTTTCGCATTTGCTGTTCTTTGTATTCCCTCAACATTCTAACGCGGTTTATAAATTCATCAACTCAAACACTAACATTGTAATAATAAATCTTGGTTCGAGTGGTTAAATTACCTCATCCCAATTTCCATTTTTTTTTGGAAGTATTTATAAATAACGTCCATTAAAGATTAGATAATTTACCTAATTGTCTGTACTTCCATTCATTAAAGTTGAAATCTTTAACTACTTCCCTAATACTATGTTTTATACTAAATAATAATAATTATAAATGTCTCAAATAACAAACTATTAACTTCATTGACCCATGGATATTCTTTATTTCAAGACTAAGTACATTCATCAATCTCTCACAACATTGAACGTCANTTTCGGTGAAATGATCACATAATATTTTGTAGATGCAAAAGGTTAGACAAAATTAATTTTGTCAATTTAAAATGATATTAAATATTTTGGAACAATTGTAACTTAATAATAAATTTTCAATATGTATAATTTTATTTATTTCAAATAAATTTAATACAAATGAGTTATAAAATTTTAAAAATTGAGCATGATGATCTCCACATTAATGTTGTTGAGATACCTTTTTCGCATTTGCTGTTCTTTGTATTCCCTCAACATTCTAACGCGGTTTATAAATTCATCAACTCAAACACTAACATTGTAATAATAAATCTTGGTTCGAGTGGTTAAATTACCTCATCCCAATTTCCATTTTTTTTTGGAAGTATTTATAAATAACGTCCATTAAAGATTAGATAATTTACCTAATTGTCTGTACTTCCATTCATTAAAGTTGAAATCTTTAACTACTTCCCTAATACTATGTTTTATACTAAATAATAATAATTATAAATGTCTCAAATAACAAACTATTAACTTCATTGACCCATGGATATTCTTTATTTCAAGACTAAGTACATTCATCAATCTCTCACAACATTGAACGTCAATACATATTATTGTATTCATCTCGTTACGTCCATATATTGAGACTGCATTTTTGATTCTCCTTTTTCCATTATCCATGTTGAATTGTGAGATTGGTCCATCGATGTAAGCGTTGTTGTCCCATTCTTTTATCAAAGATAATTGAATAATGATAACTAATTGACTAATAAAATATAATGGAGAATTGGATTAAATGCAAATTAAATATAAAAGAATCCATGCATAGTTAAAGATGATTTGATTCAAACAGTTTTCTCTCCACAGAGATCAACAGCTCGGGTTAAAATTAATATTTCATCTTCCTCTTTTGTTCATTTTCTATAAAATTTAAAGTGTCAAAAAACTATACAAATTGAATATCAATAAGATTCCTATAAAATTCTCCCTAATAAAAAAATCTCAAATTTTACTCAAATGTGCTCACACCCGAATCTAGGATGATCTTGACCATTCATTTTTGTTCGTAACTTCAAGAATTTTTCTGTTTTCTGAGTAGTCCATTCATTATTTATACAAGAATGATCGTGATTAGTTGATACACAATCTTCTTTTGTTTTAGTTGATACCTATTCGAAAAAATTATTAACCATAATTTTAATTATAATAAAGATATTAATTTGAATCATACATATTGTTTCATCAATTATCCAATCCACCATAAAGAAATTATTCTTTTGAAATTTGGTTCTACTGAAGTTATCGAAGTACCCCTAATTAATTAATATATTAGTCAATAAATTATGAAGAATTATGAATTATATTACACACTCCATATATTAAGTTAGTATTCATATTTTCGTGAATACGCACAATTAATGTACACAACGAAGTTATATTTTATTTTTCTAACATACATACCAAAAGACTGGAACTTGCTAGTAATACAAGAATTACGTTTTAAAAATAACTACACATCTCATCTAAAGAATATATTGTCTTAAATAGAAGTAATAGTTGATGTTGCAGAAAAAAGCTGAATACTGTTGAAGGTTGGCAATAGATATATTATAATAGTTGATTATGATCCCAATTGAGAGTGGAGAGAAATCAAAAAAATTTAGAGTTTTAAATTTCAGTTAACCATCATGTTCAGGATATAAATTCTTTTTTCTATTTTCCGCTTTTCTATTAACAAAATTTTTAAAATGCTTACATTATAATCACTGTTTCTTAGTTTCCAGTTCGCGTTAGTGAAATCTACAAATATAAAGACGACACCTAGTGCAGGTGCAGGCCACGATCAACACATTCCTATACGCTGCCGTTAGTATTAAACAACCTAAATAACAGAAAAGAGGATAAATAAAAGTCACCCGTTCCAAACCACAATCTTCTCAATCATTTTTCTTTTTTTTCTTCCAAATATACCTTGAATATCGTCATCCTAATAGATATGAAAAAAAAGATTAATATTTTTACTCTTAAATAATATTCTTCAATAATGATAATAATTTAAAAACGGAAAAAAGAAAAAAAGAAAAGTTAGGTCAGAAAAATGAAGTGGAGAGAACTGAATAACTTATCTGATCCGCGTATAGTCATAATTATGTCATCGAAATCATTGTATTACATTTTACTGTGTATAGATTGTAAGGATAATGTACAAAAAAACTTAGTTTTTTTTCTCATGAAAAAAAGATATTCAAAATCTGGAATTATCATATTACGTGTTAATGTGCATAGATTGTAAAGATAATGCACGAAAAAATTTAGTTTTTTTTCTCATGAAAAAAAAAAGATATTTAAAATCCACTTTTTCTACGTTTTTTTTTGTTTTTTTTTTTGTTTTTTCTTTATTTCACTTTTTCACTTTTCACTTTTTTTTCTGTTTTTCCTAATTTCTAATTTTTGGGTTTTTATTAAAAATAATAACCTTTATTTTTTCTTTTTCATATCTAATAGGACAACNTAGATATGAAAAAAAAGATTAATATTTTTACTCTTAAATAATATTCTTCAATAATGATAATAATTTAAAAACGGAAAAAAGAAAAAAAGAAAAGTTAGGTCAGAAAAATGAAGTGGAGAGAACTGAATAACTTATCTGATCCGCGTATAGTCATAATTATGTCATCGAAATCATTGTATTACATTTTACTGTGTATAGATTGTAAGGATAATGTACAAAAAAACTTAGTTTTTTTTCTCATGAAAAAAAGATATTCAAAATCTGGAATTATCATATTACGTGTTAATGTGCATAGATTGTAAAGATAATGCACGAAAAAATTTAGTTTTTTTTCTCATGAAAAAAAAAAGATATTTAAAATCCACTTTTTCTACGTTTTTTTTTGTTTTTTTTTTTGTTTTTTCTTTATTTCACTTTTTCACTTTTCACTTTTTTTTCTGTTTTTCCTAATTTCTAATTTTTGGGTTTTTATTAAAAATAATAACCTTTATTTTTTCTTTTTCATATCTAATAGGACAACAATATTTGAGGTAGGTTTGAAAAAAAGAAAAAGAAAGATAATTTAGAAGACTGTGGATATACTAGGATGAGATGGGTATTTTTCTATTTATTCCATTTTTTCTATTTTTTCTATTTTCCTATTGTTTATGTTGCGTTGTTTAATGCTAACGGTGATGTATAGGGCTATGTGTCGTCTCTCTATTAGTAGATTTCCTTACGCAAACTGGAAACGAGGAAACAGTGATTCTAATGTAAGCGTTTTATAATTAATATCATAGGAAAAACAGGAAAAAATCCTTTATTTGAAGTGTATAGATGTATATAGTAGCATGTTATCTTATTTTTCTTTAATTTATTTTTTTAACATTTGTGTAATATAAGAATAAATACATAAAAATAAAATATCATGTTTTTTTTAAGATGCAACATTATAATAATAATAAATCTTGGTTTGAGTTTTTGAATTACTTCATCCCAATTTGCATTATTTTGGAAGTATTTTTTGAAAAGATTATAAAGGCAGCTAATTACTCCATATATTTGATGTAAATAATGTATACGGTTTTCCATTAAAGATTAGATGACTTAACTGAGTCAGTTCATGAAAGTTGAAATCTTTGACAACTTCTATGTTTTTTATTTCATCCATCTCTCATGGCATTAAACGTCAATACATATTATTGTATTCATCCCGTCACATCCATATATCGAGACAGCATTTTTGATCCTCCTTTTTCCATTGTCCACATTGAATTGTGGATTGGTCCATCGATATTGTCCTGTTCTGTTATCAAAGATAAGTGATGAATGATAACAAATTGAATAATAAATATAATGAAGAATTGGATTAAATACAAATTAAATGTAAAAGAATCAATGCATTGTTAAATATGATTCGAACATTTTTCTCTTCACAGAGATCAATAGCCCGAGTTAATATTTCATCTCCTCTTCTATAAAATTTAAAGTCAAAAAACTATACAAAATGAATATCAATAAAATTCCTTAAAAATTTAAAAGAAAACACCAACTAAGGATTGAACAATTATCTGATGTATTGATTAAAGCATTCGGCAGTGTCTATTTGAAATAAATATAAAGAAATGAATGAAGCATTTCTCCACAATAAAAATAATCTCAAATGTGCTCACACCCAATCCAGCGATCTTGGTATTCATTTGTTTTACAACTTCAAGCAATTCTTTTGTTTCTCAGTGGTCCATTCGTTATTATTTATACGAGAATGATTGTGATTAGTCCCTACACAATCTTCTTTTGTTTTAGTTAATATCTATTTGAACAAATTATTAACCATAATTTTTATTACAACTTGAATCATATATATTGGTTTGCCAATTGTCCAATACTCATTTTCTACATCATAAAGAAACTATAACCAAGTTCTTAACCAAGAATCTTTAGATTCAATAAGATAACTTCTTAATTTCACTGATAGTTCTTAAAGTTCCAACGAGTTGGAAAAACCATTAATTTGCAAACAGTTTTGGTATCTGTATTGATAATTTCATCATATATATATACAATAATAAATGAATTTCATTTTATTAGTTTCGAGCCATAATATAATTAATTTAATATAATATTCAAAGTAATAAATAATTTTTAACTTAATAATTTCAAATATTTGAAAGTTCTAATATGATTTTTATTCGTAGTAGTGTTCTCAAATTCTTTATCAAAGTATGGTGAACACTGTCATAAGACAAATGAATGCGCAATAAAAAATTTCTTATTTCCTTCTTCATCCACTTTAATGTTCTTTTTCATTAAGAAGTTCTGAAATAATTTAACAAAACATATAAATGACATTTCTTATAATTATTTTACATTTTTCTCACAAAAATTCTTTTGTAGTTTGTTTGACATGTTTAATGAACGAAAAAAAAAGTAAAATTTTAAATATTTTAGATTAAAAATATATATATATATATATATATTCCAACGCTTCCAAATTTAGTTTTTCATTCATTTTTTTTTATTTTATGCTCAAAATTCATATTTTTTCATTAAAAAAGCATTGCGTCACTTTTTAGTCATCCCGTGAAAATTATGTAAGGATCATGTAACACATAAAAAGAATAACATGCACGATCCAAAAAAACAAAAAGGAAATCGTTCACATGTGCTGATCAAAAAAAATAACATCATGTAACTATAAAAAATCAAAATAGATTTAGATAATAAACTTGATGAACTTTTAGGTCGTGATAAAATGATGAGGGAGTATAGAGAACAGCAACTGCAAAAAAAGTATCAACACCATTAATGCGTAGGAGATCATAATATTTATTTGCAAATAAATAAAATTACATTTATTATATTGAAAATTTATTATTAAAGTACAATTATTTCGAAATGTATAATAAATTTTATTTCCCTAAACAACTTCTTTAAAAGAGGCATAAGATTTTATTTTTTTATGCAGAAAAATTCTCACGATCTGACGTTCTACTTATTCAATAAACTTTCTTTAAATATGTCAAACAATTGGTTATTAATGTTTGAGTGCCTAAACTTTATCCTTTGTTTCTTTTCTAATAAATCAACAATAAAAATGTTCTATTATTAAAGATGCGTTTTAATAAAATCTGTAATACATTTGAGTATCAATTATATGTGAATTAGTTCACTACAATCTCAATATAAATGAAAAAAAAGAGTATTCTTCGATTGTACCACTATCTACGAATGATTTTGATGATGATAATTTTGTTGTTTTTGTTGTTGATAGGATACAACAGTTTAAAAAGTTTTGTGAAGCTACATTTTTCACCTTCTACTATTGGATCTATGTAGTATTGCCTTGAGAAGATCGCATGTGTAAGAAAAGAAAAGGAATAATAAGAGAAAAAAAATAGAAATAAAATTTTTTATTTATAGAAATTATAAGTATCAATTAATGAGTTAATAATTCTCGCACTTCACGAATGTTTCTATATTTACTCAAAACATGAAGTAAAAGAATCTTAGAGGAATATGTGACATTGAAGATAACAACATCACACCATTTTATGTCTTATTTGTCTAGTTCCCGTTATCCAAATAAATTTGTAATATTTTATTATTGATACAACAATAACAATCTCGAATAAAATCTCTACATAAAATGATATTAAAAAAATAGCAAGAAAAAGTATTTAAGATATTTTAAATTATTATTTATCGTTATATATACACTCCAGTCTCAAAAACAAATCTCATACTTCCAATAAATTTAATCAATTTTTAAATAGAAATAAAGATTATTAATATTTGTAAATTAATAGAAAACAATTTAACGTAAGATTGAAATGTTAACTCACATGATTCTCATCGCATCGCGTGTCGCGTATTGAGAATCATTACATAAGAAACATTTTTTGGTTTTGTCTATTTCTGGTTAAATTTGGCGCTGATGATAATACTTTTAAAACTATATAAACTCTCCTTTTTGATCCACCTCAAAAATTCAGATTTCTCAAAAAAAAAAAAAAAATTTCATATTGCTCGTCAAAAATTATTCTTGATACTTACACTTACACAATTTTATTCTTACATTTATTTCTTATTTTCCTGTATCTCATCTCCTTTTATCTTTCTATTTCATTTCTTTTACTTTCTTTCACTCTCTCCCTCCTCTTTCTTTTCTCTTCTCTTTTCTTTCCTCTCCCTTTCCTCTTTCTTTCTCTCCACTCTCTCCTTTTATTACTTTTTCGTTTATTATTTCTTTTTTTTTTTATTTTACTTTTCTTTCTTTCCTTTTTCTTTCCTTTTCTTTCTTTCTTTTTTCTTTTTTTATTCTTTTTTTCTCAGCAATGGAGCTTTTCAACAGAATCAAATCTTTTTTTATCCGTATTTTTAAAAAGTCACCCGACAGTACTCTTTCTTGTTCAGCTCCTGTGAACTCAGTTCCTTCTTCCCATGTCCCGGAAATGGCCAGATCTTTGCCAATCAATATTCCAGTACCACCCAACTTCGATTCTGAGGATGGAAATATTGATAATATCCAGGCAGGATGGAATTATCTGAAAATGTTACGATCGCCTTTAGAAAATCCGGATGAAGAAGTTTGGGTGGAATCACCACGTGCACTGGGAGGGATAAAACCCATAAAAGCAAAATTATGGCGTTATTATCCCTGTGGCAAAGATCAATGGCCATATGAACAATCGCCACCTATTAGTTTTGGAGAGTTTAATTCTGAATTTTATTTTGATATTCCTGGCAAGGTAGGGGAGCGAAAATGGAATAGTTACCTTGCCGGGAGGGAAGAGGAATTGAGGGAGGAGTGGGACAATAAAGAGTACAAATTTCACTTTGGTCGTGGTCGACATTAAATTTTTTTCATTTTTATTTTTATTTTTCACTCTTAATTTTTTTTTTTCATTTTTCATTTTTAATTTTTATTTTCATTCTTATAAAATATAAAAATATAAAAAAAAAATATAAAATATAAAAATACAAAAAAAATATAAAATATAAAAATACCAAAAAAAATTTCTTTTCTTTTCTACTTTTTTTTCTTGTTCGTAAAGGTTTTAAGGGTAAGGGGTGGGTAAAAATATCTTAATTGCTCCATTGCTGTGTTTTTTTTTTAATTCTATTTTCAACTTTTTAACATCATCCTTCTACTTTCCTTCTTTTAAGTACATCATCCCACGGTCTTTACATCTATTCTCTATAATAACTCCACATCAATCAATCACCTATAATATTCTCTACAGTCTTTCCATAACAACATTATATAAATTATCTCATCCATTCTCTATATTAAAAAAACTATGATCTTTACATAACAACTTCACATCAATTACTTCATCGATTCTCTTAAAAAAAATCCCCATGGCTTTTTCATAACAACTTTGTGTTCTCATAACATTCTTAATAAAAACTTTGTGTCCATGTCCATCATACAACATCATTTCACCTCTCCAACAACTGCGCTGGTGTTCTGGAACTTGAGAAAAGCCATATGCTCAAAGAAAATCTAACTACAATAGGTTTGGAAAGCAACAAAGGTGTCAACAAAAAATATAAAATAATTATAGATTATGGATCCATCAATTACATTCAAGGTATAATCAACAGCTTATACCATACCACCATCATCAACATCATCATTACCATCAATAAAATCACAATCTTCATCATCAACAACATAATTATCAATCATTATCAATTATTATCACTACCATTACCAATACCTTAATATCATTGATACCACCAATATCATTATCATCAAATTTCATTTTACTCTCATCATCCTCATCCTCATCCTCATCCTCATCTTTATCAACAACAATATTGTCATCATCATCATTCTCAACTCCATTCTTCTTTACCACCACCTCTTTCATTAGATATTAATGATATGGCAATAATTATCTGAAGCAATGTCAAAATATGATCAAAAATGTGAAATAAATAAATAATATTACATATATTTGTTAATTTTCTTATATATATATTTCATATTTTTACATACCCTATCTAAATTAATTTATATACTTGAGGTGAAATATTCAATTCTTTTGAATGCAATAAATATGTTGACTCAACGATACCAGCTTCTTTAATAACCAGTGGACGAAATAATGAATCTGTAAATCTTGCGGCTGCATATGCCATAGAAAGTGTAGACCTATTTTAACTGTAATTGGATATTAATTGTTATATTGTAATTATTTATTATTACATATTATCAACATTATATTTTTATCTTTGTACTCTCATCCTTTTGGGTTACTAAGATTCCAAATATTTCTAAATGCCTCATCTTAGTTAACACCTAATCGCACGATTTGATTTAGATGTTTTTATCTTCTGACTTGAGTTTATTTACTATATCTAAAGCGAAATCCATCAACTCTCTAAGTTCTACATCTGTTCATAATTTTCTTTTTTTCATGAAATTCATTTCATGAATCCCTTTCATTGCACTATTCCACGAGTTCAGAACTCAGCTTCTGTTTTATCTCCAATAATGACTTAAATACATTTTTATCTTCTATTGTTCAACAGATTACATATAAAAAAGTTCTTAATCAATACTGTATAAATGATATTTATTACAAAACTTACCAAAGCAATCAACTAATTCTAATGCTAAAGTTGAAAGTCTGAAATTTTTTGTTACTCCATTTTCTGTCCTATATTAGAAAATAATGCATGCATGTATGAATCCTCTTGAAACATATCGATTGTGTTTTTTTTAGACTTGAGAGAGAGCAGAAAAAAATCTATCCGTGCCAATCACAAATTAATAATAAATTTTTAGTTATCATACTTTTACCCTAGTTAAAATTAAATAATCCCTTTATATAAAAGTTATCATTAACTAGATATTTTTTGGATTTAGCGACACGACTAAGTTGCTACCGTGTTATTAAGATACATATGATTGGATGTATAATTTATTAATGTTCAAATGCATTGGTAGTGGTGTTAATGTAAAAAATAATTAACACTGGAACTAAATATTATTATAATATTCTTTTAATTTTTTTTTCGCTTGTAATGTAATTATCACAAAGAATAACTTTTTTTCTTGATCAAATAAAATTAAAAATTTGCATTTAAATTTAATGTAGAAAGATTATTAGCAGCAAAACAAATAGTATTAGATGAAAAACTAAGTGGAATTGATAATGAAAATAGTAAAGAACAAGATAACTTTGTAAAAATTTAAAATTAACCAAAATTTTAACTGACCTTAGTATTGTTACAATTATAATTATTTATTATATTGTGGCGGTCTGCCCAGAACAAAGAGTAAAGTTACGTCAATCAGTCCCACTAAATCGAACTCTCGTCACACCCCTTTTCGTCTGTTCCTGTTAGGTTTCTCTACCTAATTACGCAGGCTTGTACTATTCCAGTCAGGCTACAACCTGATTACGCCGGTCAAGTACTACAGATATTCTTTAAACAACTACACACACAGGCGTGATCTGAAGGTACGTGAGTAAGTGGAGTAAAAGTATCTTTTTACAGCTCACTACGCAAACTTCCGAATCTTAGCTTCAGACTTTATTCAGTAACTTTATTCAAGAAATTACAAAATTAGTAATTACGGGCTGTTAACCGTTTCTCACCAATATTACCGTTATCACAAAATAAAAATATTAAAAACGTATCAAATTATTACGGTGTATATCGAAACTTTTAAACTTATTGCAAAGATGTAACAACAAAAATATATCACTGCTTTGGCGTGTCTTATCTCTGCTGCTAAATCAAAACAATATGTTTCTATCTTTATTATTTATTTTTATTATAGACTGCGAACCAAAAGATTATTTATTATTTTATTACAAATTAGGTGGAAGATTTTCGTAATTATTCGAAATGTACCAAAAGAAAATTAAAATTATAAAAATTGTAAAAAATGAGCCGATCCTTTTCACATCCTAAATTACCAGTCTATTTTATACACTTTCAAACTTATTTTCCTTCATCCTGTGTTGTCGCGTCTAAACATGTTCTTTTCTATTTTTAAGGATGACACACAAGGATGAAATACTTCGTACAAAGATGAATAATCTGTCATCTAGATGGTAACACACTCATCCGGTTACACTGTCATCTTAATGTCATCTCCCGTGACCTTCGCAACATTTCGAAATCCCGTGCACATCTCATGTGGAATTCGTGCACCCTCAATATTTTCATAGTTGAGGTATTGTTCGATTTCCTGAACTTGCTTTTATGGATTAAAGAGAGTTTTCTTTCTTATCTTAGAGAAAGGAAAGATTATAGGTAATGATATTGATTTACTAAAGGACATTTCACTTGTAAGGTAATCAAGATTCTTCAAATGAACATAATACTTAACTAGTAAATGACTATAAAATCATCATCAAATTTTAGGAAACTAAATCTAATTACCTTTTAATTTAATATCCACTTCAATAGTAGTTAGTANCTAATTCTAATGCTAAAGTTGAAAGTCTGAAATTTTTTGTTACTCCATTTTCTGTCCTATATTAGAAAATAATGCATGCATGTATGAATCCTCTTGAAACATATCGATTGTGTTTTTTTTAGACTTGAGAGAGAGCAGAAAAAAATCTATCCGTGCCAATCACAAATTAATAATAAATTTTTAGTTATCATACTTTTACCCTAGTTAAAATTAAATAATCCCTTTATATAAAAGTTATCATTAACTAGATATTTTTTGGATTTAGCGACACGACTAAGTTGCTACCGTGTTATTAAGATACATATGATTGGATGTATAATTTATTAATGTTCAAATGCATTGGTAGTGGTGTTAATGTAAAAAATAATTAACACTGGAACTAAATATTATTATAATATTCTTTTAATTTTTTTTTCGCTTGTAATGTAATTATCACAAAGAATAACTTTTTTTCTTGATCAAATAAAATTAAAAATTTGCATTTAAATTTAATGTAGAAAGATTATTAGCAGCAAAACAAATAGTATTAGATGAAAAACTAAGTGGAATTGATAATGAAAATAGTAAAGAACAAGATAACTTTGTAAAAATTTAAAATTAACCAAAATTTTAACTGACCTTAGTATTGTTACAATTATAATTATTTATTATATTGTGGCGGTCTGCCCAGAACAAAGAGTAAAGTTACGTCAATCAGTCCCACTAAATCGAACTCTCGTCACACCCCTTTTCGTCTGTTCCTGTTAGGTTTCTCTACCTAATTACGCAGGCTTGTACTATTCCAGTCAGGCTACAACCTGATTACGCCGGTCAAGTACTACAGATATTCTTTAAACAACTACACACACAGGCGTGATCTGAAGGTACGTGAGTAAGTGGAGTAAAAGTATCTTTTTACAGCTCACTACGCAAACTTCCGAATCTTAGCTTCAGACTTTATTCAGTAACTTTATTCAAGAAATTACAAAATTAGTAATTACGGGCTGTTAACCGTTTCTCACCAATATTACCGTTATCACAAAATAAAAATATTAAAAACGTATCAAATTATTACGGTGTATATCGAAACTTTTAAACTTATTGCAAAGATGTAACAACAAAAATATATCACTGCTTTGGCGTGTCTTATCTCTGCTGCTAAATCAAAACAATATGTTTCTATCTTTATTATTTATTTTTATTATAGACTGCGAACCAAAAGATTATTTATTATTTTATTACAAATTAGGTGGAAGATTTTCGTAATTATTCGAAATGTACCAAAAGAAAATTAAAATTATAAAAATTGTAAAAAATGAGCCGATCCTTTTCACATCCTAAATTACCAGTCTATTTTATACACTTTCAAACTTATTTTCCTTCATCCTGTGTTGTCGCGTCTAAACATGTTCTTTTCTATTTTTAAGGATGACACACAAGGATGAAATACTTCGTACAAAGATGAATAATCTGTCATCTAGATGGTAACACACTCATCCGGTTACACTGTCATCTTAATGTCATCTCCCGTGACCTTCGCAACATTTCGAAATCCCGTGCACATCTCATGTGGAATTCGTGCACCCTCAATATTTTCATAGTTGAGGTATTGTTCGATTTCCTGAACTTGCTTTTATGGATTAAAGAGAGTTTTCTTTCTTATCTTAGAGAAAGGAAAGATTATAGGTAATGATATTGATTTACTAAAGGACATTTCACTTGTAAGGTAATCAAGATTCTTCAAATGAACATAATACTTAACTAGTAAATGACTATAAAATCATCATCAAATTTTAGGAAACTAAATCTAATTACCTTTTAATTTAATATCCACTTCAATAGTAGTTAGTACAATTCGTTGTCATTTAAATTCAAAGATCTCATTAAATCATATGTTTTAATACTGTATCATTAGTAAAGTTTCTTGATAATCATTAAATAGAAATAGATTTCAAAATAGAACAAACAGAGAAATAACAGACAAAGCAAATTATAAGGATAAAATATAAAAGTTTATTAATATAGTAAAGTTATAATTTATATAAAGCAAATAATAAAAAAATAAAGCAATAAGAAGAATATAAGATATAAAAATAATAGCAAAATTACGAACAATTAAAAGCCCACCACCCACCGCAAATAGAACCAAGAGGACATTTTTATGTTGAGCGTCTAAATAACAAATAATTAAAAAGTTAATAAAATATTATAGTTTGCCACTTTCTTTTAAAAACAAAAAAAAGCATTACATATTGGACATAATTCACACGGACATATTTTCGAACCACATAGGCACGAAAATAGATAACTTCATCATCTTCATTTTCACCTTCACCACCTTTATCTTCAACTTCACCTTCATCATCGTCTTTACCTTCACTTCCACTTTCATCTTCACCTTCAGAACTACTTTCTTCATTTCGAGTGTAAGTGGTAGAGACATTTTTCATTAAAAATTTATAAAAGAAAAAGATAGCCAAAGGAGTAATAACATAGGAGTAGTTGAAAATTATGTAGACAATATAGTAAATTGGACAGAAAAGCGCGAGTGAAATAGTGAAAAAATCCATTTTTTTCTGAGATTTTTGAGTTGAGAAAAATCAACTTATTTATAAATAAAAATAGAGGGAGGGCTGAATCAGTTGTGAAACGTCAATAACACATAATGTGATGCTATTACACAGGTTTACATAAACATGACTATTCCTTAAACAGTAATGACTTCCCAAGTTGCTAATAAATACAGGCAAATTAGCCCGCAATTCACATTCCCTATTTAGAGTAAACCATTTTCATTAATAATAGAATGGATACCTTGTGATAAACTTAAAAATTTTAAAGAGATTGTAAAAGCTGGTTCTGGTACTATATAGCATACTAAGTGACATGATAGATATATTCAAAATGGAATATTGAAAATCAACAATGGAAAAAACAGGGTGAACTTGATGTGGCATTAAAAAAATTTGATAATTTTGCAAATTAAAATAATTTAAATTCTTAAATATGGCAAAATATTTTTTAAAACAAAATCAATTTCACTTGTAAATATTTACTTATTAATTATAAAAATGCAATAATATCCAAAATTCCTCACTTTCTATGCAACAAATAATATTATATAACCACTCTTGCCATATCCAGAAATTCAAAAATACTTTAAATAAATGACTTACACACATACACGAATAATCACAACATGAATGAATACAATGAGAAATATTCAATACAATGATTAAAAATTATATGAACTTAAAATTATTAACTAAGAATTTTCCTCAAGTTTATGGGTTTTCCTTAGACTCATGGGCTTTTTTCAAGCTCATGGGCTTTTCTCAAGTTTGCAAGCTTTCTCAGGCTTGCAGACTTTTTTCAGGCTTATAAATTTTTCTTAAACTCATAAGCTTTCTTCAAACTTGTAAGTCTTCCTTAGGCTCATATATATGTGTTGTTCAAATTCCAAATAAATTGATATTTGGGATTATACTTGCATGCAAAATTATTTTGGGGCCCCGAAATTGCAATTTTGGAAAAAAAAGTCAAAATAGTTTTTCATAGAAGACAAAATTATTTTACTTAAAACCCGAAATTTTTTGACCACCCAGATTTATTCTTTGATTGAAGATACACATAACTGGGTACTTTTTTTACTTCCATATATAGAATAGATTTTACATAAATCTCAAAAAGTCGAAATACCTCAAAAATCCAAAATCAATTTTGGGAACATGTATATTTGGGATGCCAAAATAAACAAATTATTAGTATTTGGGATTTGAAATTTGGAATTTTGGCAAAAGATACTAATTATAATTTGGGATTTGGAATTTGGGATTTGGAATTTTGGCATTTTGACATTTGGAATTTCAGCATTTGGATTTTGAATTTGGACGGCAGGNACAACATGAATGAATACAATGAGAAATATTCAATACAATGATTAAAAATTATATGAACTTAAAATTATTAACTAAGAATTTTCCTCAAGTTTATGGGTTTTCCTTAGACTCATGGGCTTTTTTCAAGCTCATGGGCTTTTCTCAAGTTTGCAAGCTTTCTCAGGCTTGCAGACTTTTTTCAGGCTTATAAATTTTTCTTAAACTCATAAGCTTTCTTCAAACTTGTAAGTCTTCCTTAGGCTCATATATATGTGTTGTTCAAATTCCAAATAAATTGATATTTGGGATTATACTTGCATGCAAAATTATTTTGGGGCCCCGAAATTGCAATTTTGGAAAAAAAAGTCAAAATAGTTTTTCATAGAAGACAAAATTATTTTACTTAAAACCCGAAATTTTTTGACCACCCAGATTTATTCTTTGATTGAAGATACACATAACTGGGTACTTTTTTTACTTCCATATATAGAATAGATTTTACATAAATCTCAAAAAGTCGAAATACCTCAAAAATCCAAAATCAATTTTGGGAACATGTATATTTGGGATGCCAAAATAAACAAATTATTAGTATTTGGGATTTGAAATTTGGAATTTTGGCAAAAGATACTAATTATAATTTGGGATTTGGAATTTGGGATTTGGAATTTTGGCATTTTGACATTTGGAATTTCAGCATTTGGATTTTGAATTTGGACGGCAGGTATAGACTTATAAGTCTTTCTTAGGTTCGTGAGCCTTCCTTAAACTCATGAGTTTTCCTTGAACCTACAAACTTTAATTTAAGCTTAAATTAAGTCCAATTAAGGTTTAACTTGGTTTGAGCTTAATTTTTAAAGCTATAAGCTTAAAATTAAAGATTAACTTGGTCCATTAGGCTTGTAAATTTTATATCAGTAAATTTTTTTAAACGTAAGCCTTCAAAGTATTTTACTTTGATAATTTTCAAATACCTCCAACATAAATGTAATATAAACAAAAGTTATTGACACCGAAAACCTTCATTTTTATTAATAAAATGTAATACTGCAGAGATTATTGATATTAATAACCTTCAATAACCTTTATTTTATTATAATAAATGTAATATTTGCAAAGTTATTAGTCCAATAACCTTCAATAACTATTGAAAACAAAATTATTACAATAACTTTTGTTATAAAAAATTTTTTGATATAGAACCTATGTGAAGCTTTAAACTTGTGGCTAATTAAAATTTAATAAAGAAAAAATAGCAAGAAATCTGAATATATCTATAAAAGTACATTGTTATCTTTAGCCTGGAAAGAATTAAGAAGGAATATTTGATAGAACAGATTAAATCTAAAGCAATTCTTATTTTTGAAGCAAAGTTTCCAAATGCAACAGCAGTTACATATTTGACAATAGCACTAATCATCACTAGTCGAAATGGTCCAATTTGACTAAAATTCGGCTGTACAATTTTCAGCCGAAATATAACCGAACGTCAGACGAAATTTTTCTTTTTTTTTTTGCCGATTGGCAGCCAATCGGCAAAAATTTGGTAATAAAAATTCTGATAGAAATCAGAAAGAAATATTCAACAATTGGAAAGAAAATGGTAAGTAAATTTATTCAAAATTCTGATAGCAATCAGAAAGAAATATTCAAAATTCGGAAAGAAAACGGTAAGTAAATTTATTCAGAATTCTGATGGAAATCAGAAAGAAATATTCAAAATTCGGAAAGAAAACGGTAAGTAAATTTATTCAAAATTCTGATGGAAATCAGAAAGAAATATTCAAGAATTGTTCAAAATCTGGTAAGTAAATTTATTTAAAATTCTGATAGAAATCAAAAACAAATATTCAAGAATTGTTCAAAATCCGGTAAGTAAATTTATTCAAAATTCTGATAGAAATCAGAAACAAATATTTAAGAATTGGTTAAAATCCGGTAAGTAAACGAAAATGGCTAATGTTCTTTATTAAATAATCTAAAAATAATCATTAAAAATAATAAAAATAATATTAAAATATCCTAAAATATATTGATAAATGTCTATATATTATATACTTATTGAAATTATTCTTGTTCGGCCGAAATTTTTGAACTAGAAGTACTAGCAAAACTCGGCTCGTCTTCCCCCTCTGTTTGCACGAATTCGGTATCATAAACGACATCTTCTTGTTCATTACATGCCCAATTAGGGGCTTTCGCTGGAGGGGGGAAATCATACCGCTGAATTTCATTGGAATAGTTTCGTTTCCGTTGTAATTAAGCAGTAGTACTTGAAGCCGATTTGAGATCAAGTACATTTCTGAGCAAGTGTTTTAGCTAAATATTACGCGAAAATAGATTAACAAAAAAATAAGTATTAAGGAAATTTCGGTAATAAATCGATAATAAATTAGTAATAATTGTTAAAGAATAAAAGCATTTCGGAAATAAATCAGAAATTGGTTTTTTTGCATATAATATTAAAAAAAAAGAGAGAAAAAATAAGTATTAGTAATATTTCGGTAATAAATTGAAAGAGAAAAAAATAAATATCAGTAATAAATCGGTAATAAATTGATAATAAATAAAAGAATATAATTTTTTGCATATAATATTAAAAAAAAAGAGAAAAAAAATAAGTATTAGTAATATTTAGGTAATAAATTGAAAGAGAAAAAAATAAATATCAGTAATAAATCGATAATAATTCGGTAATAAATCAATAATAAATAAAAGAATATAATTTTTTGTATATAATATTAAAAAAAAAGAGAGAAAAAATAAGTATTAGTAATATTTCGGTAATAGAAAAAAAATAAAATCATTAATAAATCAGTAATAAATAAAAGGATATATATAATATTAAAAAAAAAAGAGAAAAAATAAGTATTAGTAATATTTCGGTAATAAATTGAAAGAGAAAAAAATAAAATCATTAATAAATCGGTAATAAATCGATAATAAATCGATAATAAATAAAAGAATATAATTTTTTGCATATAATATTAAAAAAAAAAGAGAAAAAATAAGTATTAGTAATATTTCAGTAATAAATTAAAATCATTAATAAATCAATAATAAATAAATTAGAAATTAGTTTTTTTGTATATAATATTAAAAAAAAAGA
>PQFF01000184.1:396107-407103 GCA_003547095.1 Diversispora epigaea | reverse complement strand
AAAAAATAAGTATTAGTAATATTTCGGTAATAAATATCATTAATAAATCGGTAATAAATCGATAATAAATAAAAGAATATATATAATATTAAAATAAAGAAAGAAAAAATAAGTATTAGTAATATTTCGGTAATAAATTGAAAAAGAAAAAAAATAAATATCAGTAATAAATCGGTAATAAATCGGTAATAAATTAGTAACATTTCAGAAATAAATACTAACCTTCGCAGACCGCCAGGAAAGATCATAAATATTTACTACTGTTTTCGAACGATTTTCTTCGTCGGTATCGGACATTTCTGGTGAATGAAAGGCGCGATCCGCCAACATTCGCAATAATGATTCTTTATCATAGTCTATAATATTAGAATCATTTTTTCTAAATAATTCTTTTGCCGCTTTAATACGACGAAGTTTTTTCTAAATTCAGAATATAATTATATAATTTAGTATATAATTGACATAATAAAAGTAATAACTGTAAATAATAAATTATATACATCATTTTGCCGATTGTTGGCATGTACACGACGAAGATCTTTCGGAAGTTTTCCAGAATTACGCATTCGCGCAGTGGCTCGTCGAGATTTATGTATACTATTGAGCCATTTCGTTAACTGCGTAACCGAAGGTCTAAATTTCGGTGCTAACGATTTTTGTAATTCTGATATTAATTTGCGACGAATTTCGCAATTATTCGCACTAGTAAATGTTTGNAGGATATATATAATATTAAAAAAAAAAGAGAAAAAATAAGTATTAGTAATATTTCGGTAATAAATTAAAATCATTAATAAATCGATAATAAATCGGTAATAAATAAAAAGATATATATAATATTAAAAAAAAGAAAGAAAAAATAAATATTAGTAATATTTCGGTAATAAAAAAAAAATAAAATTGATAATAAATCGATAATAAATCGGTAATAAATAAAAGAATATAATTTTTTGCATATAATATTAAAAAAAAAGCGAAAAAAAAATAAGTATTAGTAATATTTTGATAATAAATTGAAAGAGAAAAAAATAAATATCAGTAATAAATCGATAATAAATAAAAGGATATATATAATATTAAAAAAAAAAGAGAAAAAATAAGTATTAGTAATATTTCGGTAATAAATTGAAAGAGAAAAAAATAAAATCATTAATAAATCGGTAATAAATCGATAATAAATCGATAATAAANTTTTTCTAAATTCAGAATATAATTATATAATTTAGTATATAATTGACATAATAAAAGTAATAACTGTAAATAATAAATTATATACATCATTTTGCCGATTGTTGGCATGTACACGACGAAGATCTTTCGGAAGTTTTCCAGAATTACGCATTCGCGCAGTGGCTCGTCGAGATTTATGTATACTATTGAGCCATTTCGTTAACTGCGTAACCGAAGGTCTAAATTTCGGTGCTAACGATTTTTGTAATTCTGATATTAATTTGCGACGAATTTCGCAATTATTCGCACTAGTAAATGTTTGGTCGTAGTTAAATTCGGAATTAATTGTTTTTATAATTGTTTTCATTTCATTCTGTAAAAAATATAAAAAATAAAAAAAATTAGCAAGAAATTGCTTAAAACCACATTCTGAATGCTAACCGAATTACTAACCCTGGCGTCTTTTTCATTCTTTTCATCATCTGATTCAGTATCTTCTTCTGAATCATTGCCAAACACTCTTTTTCCTTTATTTGTTTTGGCGATTTTTTTTGATTTTAATTTTCGTCCTTTTGGACGTTTTGAAGGAATTATTTCAGATTCGGTACCAGAATCACCTGGACTGGATCTTACCGAAATAGATTCTGGAATTCGATATTTTCGAAATCAATCAAGATTTTTTATGAGCTGATCATTTTCAGCACCGAATTGTTGAATAATATTTGCCAGAAAATCTATTTCATCCTTCATTTGATTTATATTTTCTTGGCTTTTTTCTAATTTTTCTTCAAAATCAATTTCCATTTGAGAGTTTTGCCTTTTAAGTTTGGCAATTTCCTTTTTTAATTTTCGATTTTCTGAAAATGAGATAAAATCCGGAAACATATTTTGTGAAACAAAGCTCATTTTGGAAACAATGCAGCAAATAGAATATATACAAATATTTACCAGTTTTTAATTCGTCTACTGTCTCTGGAATTGTACTTTCAAGTTCTTCTGAAAAGTGTACAGTTTGAGGAGCAGAAGTCTGTTCCTTATATGATCGTGGTAGACGAATATTGTATTTTTCTTTTAAAGAAGAAATATCAACACTTTTTTTAGAAGTTTCGGAAGATTCTGGCTCATTATGAGCAGAAGAAGGTTCATTTTGCAAAGAAGAAAGCTCNAGAAAGAAGAATGAAAAAAAAAGGAGAAAAGAGAAAACGCGAAAAAATAAAACGAAAAAAGTATATAAAAGTATATAAAAAGTAGAAGAAAAAAGCAGAATGAAAAAAGTATAAAAAAAGTATAGCAAAAAATAGAAAAAAATGTAATCAAGTATATTTTAGAAAGTAATTGGATGTTTTAGAGAGTAATTGGGAAAGTAATGAATTAAAGTAAGAGCGAAAAAAAGATACTTTTATTTGCAAATTTTATTATTCTTACACTATTCTTAGCTATTTTTACATTATTCTTATACTATTCTTACGCTATTTTTACATTATTCTTACACTATTCTTACGCTATTCTTACATCAAAATAATTTCGGATTCAGAAATCTTATTGATTTTTTTCTGATCGTATTATTTATTGATTTTTTGAATATTTTTAGAATATTTTTAAAAAATTTCAAAAATAATTTAGAAAAAATAATATTAATTTAGAAAAAAATGGTAAGAAAAAGATCATTAGCTTCTGTATTATATGAAGATGATACATCTTCGGATAGAAATAGAAATAGTAGAAATAGATCAATTTCTAATATACTTGGTGAAGAATCAATCTCAAATCAATTATCAAGTAGTAGTAGATTAGTTTTATGTAATTGTCCGAAATGTAATGGAAGATTAATAGATCNGAAAAGTGTACAGTTTGAGGAGCAGAAGTCTGTTCCTTATATGATCGTGGTAGACGAATATTGTATTTTTCTTTTAAAGAAGAAATATCAACACTTTTTTTAGAAGTTTCGGAAGATTCTGGCTCATTATGAGCAGAAGAAGGTTCATTTTGCAAAGAAGAAAGCTCAACGTGTCTTTTTATATGAATTCGCAGTGTTCGCGATTCTTGAAACATTATAAGAAAAAATAATATTAATTTAGAAAAAAATGGTAAGAAAAAGATCATTAGCTTCTGTATTATATGAAGATGATACATCTTCGGATAGAAATAGAAATAGTAGAAATAGATCAATTTCTAATATACTTGGTGAAGAATCAATCTCAAATCAATTATCAAGTAGTAGTAGATTAGTTTTATGTAATTGTCCGAAATGTAATGGAAGATTAATAGATCCTCGCACAAAGGTGATTCATGATTTGTCTAACGAGTCATCAGAAATTTCAATAGAATCTTTCCAAAATCGGCAAGAAATCGAAGAAATTGATGAATCTTCATCATCAAAATCAACTACACTTACGCAAGATGTTAATCTACTAGAAATAGAAAAGGATAACATCCCAAATCTTACCTTCTTGCCTAGAATACGTCCAAAAAGACATACAAATCAACCAATTTCAGTTGAAATTTCTAATATAATCGCTGATGATGAAGTTTTAAATATTTCTTCTGAAGATGAAATGGAAGAAATGGAAGAAATAAGTATCGAAAGTGAAGAGAAATCGACTGATGAATTTTCTAATATTTTTGAAGATTATTCATCACCAAATTATGATCCTGATGAACCGATTGATCCAAAATTGACAAATAATAATTCATATCTATGGATTCTATTATGGATAATGAGCTTTCGGATAAAATTCAACTTACCTGAAACTGCCACAGAATCGTTAATAAAGTTCATTAAATTATTGTTATCAGAAATCGGCAATTCCGAATTTGATACTTTTCCTAATTCAATATATATGACAAAAAAAGAACTTGGATTAAGAGATGATTTTTACTCTTTTCCTACATGTCCGAAATGCCATAAGCTTTATAATAAGCAAGAAGTGAAAGATTATAAAGAAAATGATACCAATTCTATCATGAAATATCGGCACGTCGAATTTTCAAATTCAGCAACTAGACGAAATCGCCAATGCCAAACAATATTATCCGAACAAGTTCCAACAATGGATAGATTTAAGTTAAAATTCAAGTTGGTTTATCCATTTGCCGGAATTCGGCAACAATTGATGGCATTTTATAATCGTCCGAATTTCGAAAATTTCCTTCGACATTGGTTAAATCGGACGAACTCTGATGAAATTTTATCAGACATTTATGATAGTCAAATTTGGAAGAGTTTCAAAGAAACGAATGACGAAAATTCGCCGAATTTCTTCTGAAATGAGACAGCGGATTTACATCTTGGTTTAATGATAAATCTTGACTGGTTTCAACCTTACGATGGTACTATTCATAGTACTGGAGTAATTTATGCCGCAATTTGTAATCTGCCCAGATATATCTGATTTAAACGCGAAAATTTACTAATTCTTGGACTATTGCCGGGTCCAAATGAAGTTAGCCTACATAAAATAAATCATTATTTGGCACCAATTGTGGACGAATTGGAATCACTTTGGAATGGAATCATTCTAAATAAAACAAATAATTGTCCGAATGGAAAGAAAATTCGGGCAGCTTTAATATTAGTTTCTTGTGATGTACCTGCTGCTAGAAAAATCTGTGGTCACATTTCGGCATTAGTATCTTGTCATCGATGCGAAAAAAAGGCAAATTACGAAAATCGGCAACATAATTTCACTGGAATGAATGATATGGACAATTGATTTATTGCAAAAGATTCATCCAAGCATCTTGAAAATGCTTTAAAATGGAGAGGTTGCAATTCGGATTCTGCTAGAAAGAAATTTACAAAAAATAGTGGAGTAAGATGGTCAGAATTGTTGCGCCTACCTTATTTTAACCCAATTCGATTTATAACAGTTGATCCGATGCATTGTTTATTTTTGGGTATTGCAAAATGGATCGTAAAACGAATTTGGGTAGATATGGGAGTTTTATCATCAAATAATTTAAATAATATTCAAAAAAAAATGAATGAATTTCAAGTTCCCGCCGATTTGGGTCGAATTCCGGGAAAAATCTACTGTGGNACTTTTCCTAATTCAATATATATGACAAAAAAAGAACTTGGATTAAGAGATGATTTTTACTCTTTTCCTACATGTCCGAAATGCCATAAGCTTTATAATAAGCAAGAAGTGAAAGATTATAAAGAAAATGATACCAATTCTATCATGAAATGTCGGCACATCGAATTTCCAAATTCAGCAACTAGACGAAATCGCCAATGCCAAACAATATTATCCGAACAAGTTCCAACAATGGATAGATTTAAGTTAAAATTCAAGTTGGTTTATCCATTTGCCGGAATTCGGCAACAATTGATGGCATTTTATAATCGTCCGAATTTCGAAAATTTCCTTCGACATTGGTTAAATCGGACGAACTCTGATGAAATTTTATCAGACATTTATGATAGTCAAATTTGGAAGAGTTTCAAAGAAACGAATGACGAAAATTCGCCGAATTTCTTCTGAAATGAGACAGCGGATTTACATCTTGGTTTAATGATAAATCTTGACTGGTTTCAACCTTACGATGGTACTATTCATAGTACTGGAGTAATTTATGCCGCAATTTGTAATCTGCCCAGATATATCTGATTTAAACGCGAAAATTTACTAATTCTTGGACTATTGCCGGGTCCAAATGAAGTTAGCCTACATAAAATAAATCATTATTTGGCACCAATTGTGGACGAATTGGAATCACTTTGGAATGGAATCATTCTAAATAAAACAAATAATTGTCCGAATGGAAAGAAAATTCGGGCAGCTTTAATATTAGTTTCTTGTGATGTACCTGCTGCTAGAAAAATCTGTGGTCACATTTCGGCATTAGTATCTTGTCATCGATGCGAAAAAAAGGCAAATTACGAAAATCGGCAACATAATTTCACTGGAATGAATGATATGGACAATTGATTTATTGCAAAAGATTCATCCAAGCATCTTGAAAATGCTTTAAAATGGAGAGGTTGCAATTCGGATTCTGCTAGAAAGAAATTTACAAAAAATAGTGGAGTAAGATGGTCAGAATTGTTGCGCCTACCTTATTTTAACCCAATTCGATTTATAACAGTTGATCCGATGCATTGTTTATTTTTGGGTATTGCAAAATGGATCGTAAAACG
Source organism: Diversispora epigaea (assembly GCA_003547095.1). Lineage (NCBI taxonomy): Eukaryota > Fungi > Glomeromycota > Glomeromycetes > Diversisporales > Diversisporaceae > Diversispora > Diversispora epigaea. The sequence goes on along the minus strand of PQFF01000184.1, from coordinate 400,790 downwards.
AATTTGGGTAGATATGGGAGTTTTATCATCAAATAATTTAAATAATATTCAAAAAAAAATGAATGAATTTCAAGTTCCCGCCGATTTGGGTCGAATTCCGGGAAAAATCTACTGTGGTGAAGGTTTTTCTAATTTTACTGCCGATCAATGGAGAATTTTTATTTCAATTTATGCTACTGTAGTACTTTGGGAGTATTTAGAAGAAGTAGATAGGAAGATTCTTACATATTTTGTTCGAATTTGTCATCTTTTTGTAAATCGAATTCTAGAAACTAAATTTTTAGATGAAATTCATAAGAAAATAGTAGATGTTGTAATGTTAATTGAGAAAAAATATGGAAGAAATGTAATAACACCAAATCTTCACTTGTCGCTTCATTTAAGCGCATGTTCGCACGATTTTGGTCCATTATATGCTTTTTGGTGCTTTTCATTTGAAAGAATGAATGGAATACTTGGTAAATTAATATACTTTTGATTATTTTTTGATTATTTTTTGATTATTTTTTGATTATTTTTTGATTATTATTTTCTGATTATTTTTTTCTAATTTTTTTCTGATTATTTTTTTCGCTGCCCAATAGTCATCGGCAAATCGAACCAGAGCTAATGCGTCGATTAATCAATGACAATAGAATAAATGAGATGATATATACTGAAAATAATTCAAAAGGCCTAGAAATTCTTAATACTCGTCAATCCGTCGGATCTCTTTCAGAAATAGATCAATTTGGTCATGATGAAATGAGAAGATTCTGGATGTATTCGAGAACAATTNGTTAATTGAGAAAAAATATGGAAGAAATGTAATAACACCAAATCTTCACTTGTCGCTTCATTTAAGCGCATGTTCGTACGATTTTGGTCCATTATATGCTTTTTAGTGCTTTTCATTTGAAAGAATGAATGAAATACTTGGTAAATTAATATACTTTGATTATTTTTTGATTATTTTTTGATTATTATTTTCTGATTATTTTTTTCTAATTTTTTTCTGATTATTTTTTTCGCTGCCCAATAGTCATCGGCAAATCGAACCAGAGCTAATGCGTCGATTAATCAATGACAATAGAATAAATGAGATGATATATACTGAAAATAATTCAAAAGGCCTAGAAATTCTTAATACTCGTCAATCCGTCGGATCTCTTTCAGAAATAGATCAATTTGGTCATGATGAAATGAGAAGATTCTGGATGTATTCGAGAACAATTCAAGAATCAACTATTTCTGGAAAAGAACCATTTCCGGGTGAAATGTTGAAACCATTTTCAGAAATATTCCACTTTCGGCAGATGGAATTTTAGATCTAATGATCGCTTATTATAATGATACATATGAAAACTTGAAATTTCAGAAGCCATTTGAAACCAATTCTTTAAATTCAATAATAATTCCATTAAAAATAAACAAATATTGTTGCTGCCGAATTGGTTCCGAAATATTTGGTTCAACATTTTCACCTAGACACCAAAAAAGCTCATATATTCTAGCTAAATTTGCATCTGAAGATGATAGTATTGATATTTATCTGGGTCAAATTCAGTTCTTTTTTGTTCATGAAATAAGTACAAATAGAATAAATATGGAAAATCATTATCTGGCATATGTTCGTTGGTACAAAAAAATCAAGAATTGGTTCTATTTCGGCATAAATCAAGAACAAATGTGTAATGTCGAATTGTAAGATACCGAATTTTATCCTAAAAGCCGAGATTGTATTATTCCAGTCCATCATATTCTTGGACGATTTGTGCCGGTTAAGTATAAAATTTCAGATCGTAAAAATGCTAAAGAGTATTTGGCAGTAAATCCAATAAATAGAAAATATAATTTACGCTAAAAATTATCTTTCTTATTTTATTCCGAAATGATTAGAATTATGTAATTTTATTAAAATTTTCATAAATTCAGAAATAAATCAGAAATAAATGATAAATCAGAAATTTTGCATTAAAATCATCCGAATTCAGTAATTTTTTTTCCGAAATGATAAAAATTTTATTAAATTTTTTAAATTTTGACTAAAATTTATTAACGGTCGAATTTAAGATAAATTTTTGCGGAAAGAGTATATTTCCGAAATTGACATTTTGACAGTATCAAAATATTGTATAAATTTCAGCACGAATTCGGAAATTCCGAATTTTGGTTGAAACTAAAATCTGAAATTCCGAATTTTGGCTAAAATTTATTAATGGTCGAATTTAAGATAAATTTTTGCGAAAAGAGTATATTNAATTTTTATTTCAATTTATGCTACTGTAGTACTTTGGGAGTATTTAGAAGAAGTAGATAGGAAGATTCTTACATATTTTGTTCGAATTTGTCATCTTTTTGTAAATCGAATTCTAGAAACTAAATTTTTAGATGAAATTCATAAGAAAATAGTAGATGTTGTAATGTTAATTGAGAAAAAATATGGAAGAAATGTAATAACACCAAATCTTCACTTGTCGCTTCATTTAAGCGCATGTTCGCACGATTTTGGTCCATTATATGCTTTTTGGTGCTTTTCATTTGAAAGAATGAATGGAATACTTGGTAAATTAATATACTTTTGATTATTTTTTGATTATTTTTTGATTATTTTTTGATTATTTTTTGATTATTATTTTCTGATTATTTTTTTCTAATTTTTTTCTGATTATTTTTTTCGCTGCCCAATAGTCATCGGCAAATCGAACCAGAGCTAATGCGTCGATTAATCAATGACAATAGAATAAATGAGATGATATATACTGAAAATAATTCAAAAGGCCTAGAAATTCTTAATACTCGTCAATCCGTCGGATCTCTTTCAGAAATAGATCAATTTGGTCATGATGAAATGAGAAGATTCTGGATGTATTCGAGAACAATTCAAGAATCAACTATTTCTGGAAAAGAACCATTTCCGGGTGAAATGTTGAAACCATTTTCAGAAATATTCCACTTTCGGCAGATGGAATTTTAGATCTAATGATCGCTTATTATAATGATACATATGAAAACTTGAAATTTCAGAAGCCATTTGAAACCAATTCTTTAAATTCAATAATAATTCCATTAAAAATAAACAAATATTGTTGCTGCCGAATTGGTTCCGAAATATTTGGTTCAACATTTTCACCTAGACACCAAAAAAGCTCATATATTCTAGCTAAATTTGCATCTGAAGATGATAGTATTGATATTTATCTGGGTCAAATTCAGTTCTTTTTTGTTCATGAAATAAGTACAAATAGAATAAATATGGAANCCGGGTCCAAATGAAGTTAGCCTACATAAAATAAATCATTATTTGGCACCAATTGTGGACGAATTGGAATCACTTTGGAATGGAATCATTCTAAATAAGACAAATAATTGTCCGAATGGAAAGAAAATCCGGGCAGCTTTAATATTAGTTTCTTGTGATGTACCTGCTGCTAGAAAAATCTGTGGTCACATTTCGGCATTAGTATCTTGTCATCGATGCGAAAAAAAGGCAAATTACGAAAATCGGCAACATAATTTCACTGGAATGAATGATATGGACAATTGATTTATTGCAAAAGATTCATCCAAGCATCTTGAAAATGCTTTAAAATGGAGAGGTTGCAATTCGGATTCTGCTAGAAAGAAATTTACAAAAAATAGTGGAGTAAGATGGTCAGAATTGTTGCGCCTACCTTATTTTGACCCAATTCGATTTATAACAGTTGATCCNGAAACCAATTCTTTAAATTCAATAATAATTCCATTAAAAATAAACAAATATTGTTGCTGCCGAATTGGTTCCGAAATATTTGGTTCAACATTTTCACCTAGACACCAAAAAAGCTCATATATTCTAGCTAAATTTGCATCTGAAGATGATAGTATTGATATTTATCTGGGTCAAATTCAGTTCTTTTTTGTTCATGAAATAAGTACAAATAGAATAAATATGGAAAATCATTATCTGGCATATGTTCGTTGGTACAAAAAAATCAAGAATTGGTTCTATTTCGGCATAAATCAAGAACAAATGTGTAATGTCGAATTGTAAGATACCGAATTTTATCCTAAAAGCCGAGATTGTATTATTCCAGTCCATCATATTCTTGGACGATTTGTGCCGGTTAAGTATAAAATTTCAGATCGTAAAAATGCTAAAGAGTATTTGGCAGTAAATCCAATAAATAGAAAATATAATTTACGCTAAAAATTATCTTTCTTATTTTATTCCGAAATGATTAGAATTATGTAATTTTATTAAAATTTTCATAAATTCAGAAATAAATCAGAAATAAATGATAAATCAGAAATTTTGCATTAAAATCATCCGAATTCAGTAATTTTTTTTCCGAAATGATAAAAATTTTATTAAATTTTTTAAATTTTGACTAAAATTTATTAACGGTCGAATTTAAGATAAATTTTTGCGGAAAGAGTATATTTCCGAAATTGACATTTTGACAGTATCAAAATATTGTATAAATTTCAGCACGAATTCGGAAATTCCGAATTTTGGTTGAAACTAAAATCTGAAATTCCGAATTTTGGCTAAAATTTATTAATGGTCGAATTTAAGATAAATTTTTGCGAAAAGAGTATATTTCCGAAATTGACATTTTGACAGTATCAAAATATTGTATAAATTTCAGCACGAATTCGGAAATTCCGAATTTTGGTTGAAACTAAAATCTGAAATTCCGAATTTTGGCTAAAATTTATTAA
>PQFF01000184.1:359431-391649 GCA_003547095.1 Diversispora epigaea | reverse complement strand
TGGTAGCAAGTGACCTTTCGCAACTCGGGAGGACCAGCCTTTATCAGCACGCCATAGACACCGGCGATGCAAAACCCGTTAAGTTACACCCATATAGAACCTCCCCCCGACACCTAAAATTTTTGAAGGAGGAAATAGACCGAATGTTAAAAAATAAACTCATCCAGAAGTCTTTCAGCCCTTGGTCCGCGCCCACGGTGGTGGTCAATAAAAAGAACGGGAAATTTAGGCTCTGCGTCGACTATAGGAAATTAAACGCTATCACAAAACCCGATGCCTACCCCGTCCCGCGGATAGCTGACATGTTGGACGCCTTGGGACACTCCGCATTCTTTTCCACACTGGATTTGGCGTCGGGATTCTGGCAAGTAGAGGTAACGCAAAAAGACCGAGAAAAAACTGCCTTCGCCACTCCATTCGGGATATACGAGTTTGCCGTAATGCCCTTTAGGCTTGTCAACGCCCCCGCGACGTTCCAGAGAGTAATGGACAGGGTCTTTCACGAGATCGCCTGGAAATTCGTGCTCGTATACGTAGATGACATTATCATCTATTCAAGAACCTACGAGGAACATACAGAACACATAAGGACCGTCTTCACCCTCCTAAAAAACGCGAGACTGAAAATAAACATGGAGAAGTGTGACTTCTTCAAAACTAAGTTAGCATTTTTGGGTCATGTAATAACAGTTGAAGGGATGGCCCCTGACCCGACGAAAATAGAGAAGGTGCAATATTATCCCATCCCGGTAGACAAGACAAACGTCCGCGCATTTTTAGGACTAGCATCCTACTACCGAAGATTCGTGAAAGGATTCGCCACGATTGCGAAGCCTCTGCATAACCTGACAAAGAAGGACGTCCTATTCGAATGGAGTCACGAACACCAACTCGCATTCGATTCCCTCAAGAAACATCTAGTATCAACACCTATTATGACCTACCCGGACTTTTCGAAACAATTCACGCTTGCTACGGATGCGTTTGACTGGGGTGTCGGAGCTGTGCTCTCCCAGAAAGACGAAGAGAACCACGAACACCCCATCGCTTACGCCAGTCGTCTTTTAAACCCCGCTGAACGAAACTACACCGTCGTCGAAAGAGAATGTCTCGCAGCCATCTGGGCCGTACGATATTTCAGGCACTACCTGCACGGCCCAAAGTTCAACTTATATACGGATAATTTAGCCCTCACCTGGTTGAAAAATCGTCCCCAGCCAAAAGGAAGAATCGCCCGATGGATTTTCGAGCTGTCTGAGTATGACTACGAAATCATACACAAGCAAGGAAGGCTTAACGCCAACGCAGACGCTTTATCTAGAACCAAGCGGTAAACCAAAAGGAAATAAGAGAACTCAGGCACGCATCAAGAGGAAATCCACGAAATTCAAAAAAAAAAAAAAAAAAAAAAAAAAAAAAACTTTTTTTTATTATTAAAATAATTAATAAACATATAAAAATGGACACGGACACATACAACCAGATAATCGAATATCTAATAAACCACACATTCCCACAAGATTTAACTAGCGAACGACGACGACAACTACGGCAACAAGCGAACCACTATATAGTACAAGAAAATATATTATTCAAGCGGAATAAAGGTTTCGACCCGGTGCGAGTAATATTAAAAAGCGATATACCGAAGATACTACACAACATGCACGACGCTCCGAATGCAGGACATTTCGGCACAAAGACAACCATAGACAGAACCAGGCGGAAATACTTCTGGCCAACCATGAACGCGGATATAAAGAATTATGTAGAGACATGCGACATATGCCAACGACAAGGAAAGCCAGTTCGAACCGAAGAATTACGACCAATAAAAGTGGGACAAGCCTTCGACTGGTTAGGCATAGATATCGTGGGACCCCTGAAACCAACGTCCACAGGGAAAAGATATATAATAGTGGCCACAGACTACTTTACGAAGTGGCCAGAGGCCAGAGCAATCGAGAAAGCTGACTCAATAACCGTCGCATGGTTTCTGTACGACGAAATCATATGCCGCCACGGTTGCCCAAGAGAAATACTGTCCGACAGAGGAACGGTATTTATCAGTCAGATGGTGGCTAATCTGGTGAACATAATGGGAGCCCACCACAGACTCGCGTCCGCGTACCACCCACAAAGTAATGGGTTAACGGAGCGATTCAACCAGACATTATGTAGAGCGTTGGATAAGGGTATATCAGAAACAAAATACGACTGGGATATGTTAATACCCCCAGCACTCTTTGCGTACCGGACGATCAAAAATAGGACAACGAAGCATGAACCCTTCTATCTGCTTTACGGCCGAAGTCTCACCCTACCCATAGAACTCGATATCGTCACTTGGCCAGCCGCGGAGATCAACGAAGACCAGTACGAGGACCTAGTTTGCAGAAGAATCAGCGAGATTGTGGGAAAATTCGCTGACGACAAGATTAAGGCCACTGGGAATATAAAGAATGCTCAAGCAAGGCAAAAGGGAGCTCATGATAGAAGAATCAGGGCCATGACATACAAAACGGGCGACATGGTGTTAGAATACCGCTCAGACCTACAAAACGTCCATGGAGACAAGTTTCGAAATAAGTGGGCGGGTCCTTTCTTCATCCACCGAGTCCTGGGGAACGGATCGTACGTACTACGAACCATAAGTGGAGAGATACTCAACAATCGTCCCGTACATGGAAATCGATTGAAGCCCTACAAACAAAGAGACTTCATCGCACGTGAGATGACAGGGATGCATGATGGAAATTGCTAGAAATTCCCATCAAACATGAAAAACGCAATCCACAAATCATCCCTTTAATCCATTCAGAACTTCCACATGAATATCCTCCAGTTTACCGAGAATTTCTACGAATACGCCCGCAAGATACGAGAAGAGTTGCAGCTGATATCGGAGGAGGCACAACTAACCATAGACCAAACTGGCGTATATCTGGCGGTGGGAAACAGCGTGACGAGGATCGAAGAACCCACGGATAATGATACGCTGGTACCCTACGTGATGGATGCCATAACTGCCCTCGAAGAAATAGAAGACCTTACTGAAGCCACATCCGACTTTGATATAGAAGGACTAGCGTCAATAGCGGTGAACCCAGCCAACGGGAACGGACAGAGGCTAAATGCGTACCGACGACTTGGGAGCTATATACACAATGCCCAAACGAAACATACGGCCGCGGCGGTGAAACAAGAACTACAGGAACAGTCTCGACAGAACGGCCCACGGATGTACCAGATATCGTTAAGAGTATGGACGCTTTTTCAGAAAGTAGGAATCCCTCATACCAGGAATTTTCGCCGCATCACCCCAGACTGGATATACAAACTACCCAAATCAGAGTTCGAGAGATTTGTACGGTTATGTGAAGACACGGGTTCGCGGATAATGGAAGAAATAATGAATATGGAGGCATGGTCGCGGGAGCTCCCCTTTGAAGGAGGAAATGTCTGAGGCAACACGAAGGTAACCAATGTCACGGGGGATGAGAAAGGATGATATGTGTCACTATTTGGATGAATTATCCTTGTGCATCATCCTTCATCTTGGATGAGATTTTATTTTTCGCCTAACACAGGAACGTGTTTATGGATGATGGAAGATGAAGGTAAACAATAGAAAATTTATAAAAGAAGCTGCGGTTGGAGAAAAGAACAAGAGATTCCTTTTGGGCAAACATTTTTTTTATTCAATTTTATACTCAAAATTATAATAAATCTTCTTACAATCCTAATAATAATTGAAATAGTTCTAAAATATTCTTTTATTTTTTTGTAATAGACTTTTTTTTGATTTTTGATTAATAATAAAAATAATAAATAATTTCTTCGCAATAGTTAATTCTAATAATAAATGATCCCATAGTGACCTAATAATTCTAAAATTATCTTGTAATAAAATAAACTTTTGCATAGCAATAGGGATAAGATACGCCAAAGCAGTAATATATCTCTATTGTTATACTTTTGTAACAAATCTTTATAAATACTTTTAATAAACTACTTTTATTTCTCTGAAAAGCTACTCTAAAAGGTCTATCAATTTTGGTAGTGTGCAAGCAGTAATAAAGGTACTTTTACTCCACTTGCTCATCGAACCTTCAGATATTACACGAAATTGCATTGTTTAAGAGTGTTAGTAAGCAGGTTTAGATCGACTGATTGCCTGCTTCGTGAAATTGTGCACAAGAGAAGTGCGTTAGTTAAACATTGAATTGTCGTGAGATTATCTTGAGTTTATTGAGACTGATTTGCGTAACTTTTCATATTGTTCTGCGCAGACCGTGACAATATTTTCAAAATGTCCATTTCGACAATAAAACAGCATCAAAATATTGTATAAATTTCAGCACGAATTCGGAAATTCTGAATTTTGGTCGAAACTTAAAAATCAATTCAAAATTTCCTGAAATTTCTAAGAGCCGATTTTTTTTTAACAATCAGCCGAAAGTTAACCGAATTTTGATATTGCCGATTTGCCTTATTTGCTTACAATATTGTGAATAAAATATGCTTATTTTATATATAATTCCTAAATGTCTAATAATTGGCAAGAAACAAGAATTCTTTTAATAAATTCTGAATTTTTGCCGAATTTTATTAATAAGCCGAAATATCATATTTTCGAAATGGATAAGCTGAATTTAGGCAGAATTATTCCGAAATTTTATATTTCCGAAATGTCCATTTCGACAACAAAACAGTGTATTAAAATATTGTACCAAATTTCAGCACGAATTCGAAAATTCCAAATTTTGGTCGAAACTTAACTTAAAGTTGATTTTTAAGTTTTGACCAAAATTCAGAATTTCCGAATTTTGGCTGAAATTTATTAATGGCCGAATTTAGGCTGATTTTTTTTGGCAATCAGCCGAAAGTCGGCCGAATTTTGATATAGCCGATTTGCCTCATTTCGACTAGTGCATACAGCATATTTCAAAGATGTTTTTGTTGTGACAAGAATAAATTTGGGCTCCAGGAGAAAGCAACCAAGTAAGAAATTAACAATTTTTATTAATAAAAATGAACAAATAATAATTTAACAAATGGTATTTCTAAAAAATTATTTTAATTCAACCTTGCAAAAAAAGTCAAAAAGAATATAAAAATATTACAAGAAAAAGGTTTATGAAAAGAAAGATTAAATTTAGAATGTTTAATGTGTAAAAAAAAAGAATCTCTACAAATTAACTGTTATACAAAGAAGATTTTAGTGTTGAACCAAATTTCATAGCAGTCACGAGACATTTCCCCTTACAGGAGTTCAAAATGTTGTATATAGTAAAAAAAAATTTTTTTTAATAGTAATTTAATATAAACTTTAAGCTCAAGATCCTTTTTCATTTACTTATAAACTTTAAATATTTTTTTCCAATTTGATAGAGAATATTATAAAAAATTTTATAAAAAATCTTTGTTGAAAATTTAATCAAAGATTTTTTATAATATTCTCTATCAAATTGGAAAAAAATATTTAAAGTTTATAAGTAAATAAAAAAAGATCTTGAGTTTAAAGTTTATATTAAATTACTATTAAAAAAATTTTTTTTTACTATAATACAGCAATTCAGGAGAAATGTCCTATGTCTGATAGTACAAAAGTTTGCCATTATTGAGTTAATTAATGCATAGTCCCTGGGCTGTTGCTCCGGGAAGTTATTTTTTAAATTTATTTATTTTTCTTAGGTTAGCGCGTAGTCTCTAGGCTGTTACTCCAGGAGATTTAAATTTATTTATTTTTCTTAGGTTAGCACATAGTTCTCGGGCTGTTGTTTCAAAAAGTTGCTTCAAAAGATGTTTTATTTTTAAATTTATTAAATTTATACTACTTTAAAATAATATACCATATGACTTCTTAAAGGTTACAACCCGTGAGACAAAACAGGTCATAACCTATAAGACAAAACAGGTTACATCCTTTAAGACAAAACAGGTCATGCTCCTGTAAGATAAAACAGGTCACAGCTCGTAAGACAAAACAGGTCACAATCCGTAAAACAAAACAGGTCATGCCTTGTAAGACAAAATATAACGCTCCGATAAATTTATTTAGTAACGATAACATGTTTTTCCTGGGCTGTTACTTTAGTTCATTACTTTTTAAATTTATTTATTTTTTTCAGGTTAGCGTAGTCCCGGGCTGTTGCTTTAGGAAAGTAAATTTTTTTTATAATTAATAATCTAATAATTTATATTTATTAATAAATTTTATTTTTAAATTTAAAAAATTAAATATAGAATTTAAAAAATCGGTGATTTTCATTTCATAATTCCAGCCAAAGTTATAATTAATTATAACTTCTTATAACTTTTTATAACTTCATCTAGAATTATAAATTTTATTTTTAAATTTAAAAAATTAATTAAAATCAACGATTTTCATTTCATAATTTCGGCCAAAATTATAATAAATTATAATTTCTTATAACTTCGCCGGAATTATGAATTTTATTTTTAAATTCGAAATTAAATTCATAATTCCGGCCAAAGTTATAAGAAGTTATAATTTATTATAACTTTGGTCGGAATTATAAATTTTATTTTTAAATTTGAAAATCGTTGATTTTAAAATTCTAAATTTAATTTTTTAAATTTCATTTCATAATTCTGGATAAAGTTATAATTTATTATAACTTTGGTCGGAATTATAAATTTTATTTTTAAATTTGAAAATCGTTGATTTTAAAATTCTAAATTTAATTTTTTAAATTTCATTTCATAATTCTGGATAAAGTTATAATAAATTATAACTTCTTATAACTTTGGCCGGAATTATAAATTTTATTTTTAAAATAAAAAATTAAATTTATAATTCTGGTTGAAGTTATAAGAAGTTATAATTTATTATAATTTTGGTCAGAATTATAAATTTTATTTTAAAATAAAAAATTAAATTCATAATTCTGGCTGAAGTTATAAGAAGTAATAATTAATTATAACTTCAGCTAGGGTTCCGCAAAAAAAATCCGAATCACGGATCGGATCCGGATTGCACTGTATGGATCCAGATAGGATCTTAAGGTTTCGAATCGCGGATCGATTCGAATCCAGAAAAAATGAGATTCGACGGATCCGGATATTGTTTTTTTTGTATTCGAATCGATCCGTGATCCGAGGATTCTATAGGTAACAAGTGAGATAAAAGAATTCTAAGGAAGGAGAGGAAAAAAAAATGAAATAGAAGAATTCTAGGGGGGGGGGGAGGAGAAAAAATCTTTTATTTATTAAAATTTTTTAATAGATTTGAATATTTTTTAATGGATTTGAATATTTTTTAACGGATTCGAATATTTTTNTGGTTGAAGTTATAAGAAGTTATAATTTATTATAATTTTGGTCAGAATTATAAATTTTATTTTAAAATAAAAAATTAAATTCATAATTCTGGCTGAAGTTATAAGAAGTAATAATTAATTATAACTTCAGCTAGGGTTCCGCAAAAAAAATCCGAATCACGGATCGGATCCGGATTGCACTGTATGGATCCAGATAGGATCTTAAGGTTTCGAATCGCGGATCGATTCGAATCCAGAAAAAATGAGATTCGACGGATCCGGATATTGTTTTTTTTGTATTCGAATCGATCCGTGATCCGAGGATTCTATAGGTAACAAGTGAGATAAAAGAATTCTAAGGAAGGAGAGGAAAAAAAAATGAAATAGAAGAATTCTAGGGGGGGGGGGAGGAGAAAAAATCTTTTATTTATTAAAATTTTTTAATAGATTTGAATATTTTTTAATGGATTTGAATATTTTTTAACGGATTCGAATATTTTTTAACGGATTCGAATATTTTTTAACAGATTGGAATATTTTTTAATGGATTCGAATATTCAGATTGGATTCGGATCGATCTGAATATAATCAAAATTGGATTCAGATTTTAAAAAGTTGGATCTGTATATGACGAATCCAGATTCAGATTAAGAATTAGAATATCAGATTCAATCCGAATATTGATAAAATCCGATCCGATCCGACTTTGCGAAACCCTAACTTTAGCCAGAATTATAAATTTTATTTTTAATTAAAATCAGCAATTTTCATTTCATAATTCTGACCGAAGTTATAATAAATTATAACCTCTTATAACTTCAGCTTAAAATAAAAAATTAAATTCATAATTCCGGTTGAAGTTATAAGAAGTTATAATTTATTATAACTTCAGCTGAAATTATAAATAAAAATTAAATTCATAATTTTAGCTGAAGTTATAAGAAGTTATAGTTAATTATAACTTCAGCCAGAATTAAAAAATTATTAAAATTCTAAATTTAAAAAATTAAATTTGGAATTTTAAAATAGATGATTTTTATTTCATAATTCCGGTCAAAGTTACAACTTCAGCCGGAATTATGAAATTATGGATAAACGATCATCAAATTCGAAATTCTGATGATTATTCATGTGACTTTCTAAATATCATGCCACCTGTAAGAAATAACGTGATATTTTTTGCCCAATCACGTTTGATTCACATGTAAAAATGTGACTTGGAGTCAATAAAATCATGTCCATGTAATAAAACGTGATGTGTAATGCTCCCTATGAAATTAATTAATTACATGAATCGTGAAATATTATAGTGACGACTAGCACATAGTTCCCGGGCTATTGCTCCGGAAAGTTACTTTTTAAATTTATTAAATTTATATTACTTCAATAGTTATTGAGAATTATGAAATATTATAGTAGGGATAGTGCATAATCTTTGGGCTGTTGCTCTGGGAAGTTATTTTTCTCAGGTTAGTGTAGTTCTGGACTATTGCTCCAAAAATATTTTATTTTTAAATTTATTAAATTTATACTATTTTAAAATAATATATTATGTAATTTCTTAAAGGTCACGACTTGTGAAATAAAACAGGTCACAACCTGTGAGACAAAACAGGTCACACTCCATGAGACAAAACAGGTTACGTCCCATAAGACAAAACAAGTCCTGCCCTGTAAGATAAAATAGGTTATACTTGTAAGACAAAACGTAATGCTCTTATAAATTTATTTAGTGATAATAACATATTTTCCTTGGACTGTTGCTTCAAAAAATTACTTTTTAAATTTATTTATTTTTCACAGGTTAGCATAATCAGACTGTTTGACTTTTTTTTTATAATTAATAATCTAATAATTTATATTTATTAATAAATTTTATTTTTAAAATTATTTATTTAAATTTAAATTTAAAAAATTAAATATAGAATTTAAAAAATTGACAATTTTCATTTTATAATTCCAGCCAAAGTTATAATAAATTATAACTTCTTATAACTTCTTACAACTTTAGCTGGAATTATAAATTTTATTTTTAAATTTAAAAAATTAATTAAAATCAGTGATTTTCATTTCATAATTCTGGTCAAAGTTATAATAAATTATAACTTCGGCTGGAATTATAAATTTTATTTTTAAATTCGAAAATCACCAATTTTAAAATTCTAAATTTAATTTTTTTAATTTCTTTCATAATTCTGGCCGAAGTTATAATAAATTATAATTAATCATAACTTCGGCCGGAATTAAAAAATTATTAAAATTCTAAATTAAAAAATTAAATTTGGAATTTTAAAATTGGTGATTTTTATTTCATAATTCCAGCTAAAGTTCTGGAATTATGAAATTATGAATGGACGATTATCAAAATTCGAAATTCTGGTGATCATTCATGTGACTTTCTAAATATCACGCTACCTGTGAGAAATAATGTGACATTTTTTGCCCAATTACGTTCGATTCATATGTAAAAACGTAACAAAATCATAACTTGGAGTCAATAAAATCACGTCCACGTGATAAAACGTGATGTGTAATGCTCCCTATAATTTTATTTAGTTACATAAATAGAGAAATATTATAGTGTAGACTAGCACGTAGTCCCCAGGCTATTGCTTCAGGAAGTTACTTTTTAAATTTATTAAATTTATATTACTTCAATAGTTATTGAGAATCACGAAATATTATAGTAGAAATAGTATATAGTCTTTAGGCTGTTGCTTTGGAAAGTTATTTTTCTCAGGTTAGTGTAATCCTGGGCTTTTGCTCCGAAAATATTTTATTTTTAAATTTATTAAATTTATACTACTTTAAAATAATATATCATGTGACTTCTTAAAGGTTACGACCTATGAAACAAAACAGGTCACAACCCGTGAAACAAAACAGGTCACACCTATGAGACAAAACAGGTCCTGCCCTGTAAGATAAAACAGGTTATGCCTGTAAGACAAAACATAACACTTCTATAAATTTATTTAGTGATGATAACATGTTTTCCCTGGGCTGTTGTTTCAAAAAGTTACTTTTTAAATTTATTTATTTTTCACAGGTTAGCGTAATTGCGTAGTCCCAGACTATTTGACTTTTTTTTTATTATTTATTAATAAATTTTATTTTTAAAATTATTTATTTAAATTTAAATTTAAAAAATTAAATATAGAATTTAAAAAATTGACGATTTTCATTTTATAATTCTGACCAAAGTTATAATAAATTATAACTTCTTATAACTTCTTACAACTTCGGCTGGAATTATCCTTTAAACTGTAGTCTTCTGTATTTTATTATGTTAAGCAGGCAAATATGCTTGTGTCTCAGATTAAGGAATAAATTTTATTTTTAAATTTAAAAAATTAATTAAAATCAGCAATTTTTATTTTATAATTCTGGTCAAAGTTATAATAAATTATAACTTTTTATAACTTCAGCTGGAATTATGAATTTAGAAATTAAATTCATAATTCCAGCTGAAGTGATAAGAAATTATAATTTATTATAACTTCAGCCGGAATTATAAATTTTATTTTTAAATTCAAAAATCGCCGATTTTAAAATTCTAAATTTAATTTTTTAAATTTCATTTCATAATTCCGGCCGAAGTTATGATTAATTATAATTTATTATAACTTCAGCCGGAATTATAAATTTTATTTTTAAATTCAAAAATCGCCGATTTTAAAATTCTAAATTTAATTTTTTAAATTTCATTTCATAATTCCGGCCGAAGTTATAATAAATTATAACTTCTTATAACTTCGGCCAGAATTATGAATTTTATTTTTAAAATAAAAAATTAAATTCATGATTTTGGTTGAAGTTATAAGAAGTTATAATTAATCATAATTTCGGCCGGAATTAAAAAATTATTAAAATTCTAAATTTAAAAAATTAAATTTGGAATTTTAAAATCGGCGATTTTTATTTCATAATTTCAGCCGAAGTTACAACTTCAGCTGGAATTATGAAATTATGGATGGATAATCATCAAAATTTGAAATTTTGATGATCGTCCATGTAACTTCCTAAATGTCATGCTACCTGTGAGAAATAATGTGACATTTTTACCCAATCACGTTTGATTAATGTGTAAAAATATGACAAAATTGTGATTTGGAGCTAATAAAATCACATTTACGTGATAAAACGTGATGTGTAATGCTCCCTATGATTTTATTTAGTTACATGAATAGAGAAATATTATAGTGTAGATTGAAAATACAAGAAATTATATGTTTTTTATTTGAAATTTCATTGTGAACTTAACTTTATTAAAATGTATTAGGATGCAACAATACATATTTCCAAAATTGATTTTGGATTTTTGAGGTATTTTGTTTTTTTGAGATTTATGCAGAATTTATTCTATATATGAAAGTAAAAAAAAGTATCCAGTTATATGTATTTTTAATCAAGGGATTTATCTGGATAGTTAAAAAATTTTGAGTTTTAAATAAAATAATTTTGTCTTTTATAAAAAACTATTTCAACTTTTTTCTCCAAAATTGTAATTTCAGGATCCCAAAATAATTTAGCGTACAAGTATAGGTGCAACCAAGTATTATACAAGATTACACATGGAAGAGTTTGCAAAAAAATATTCTGTAAATATTTGTTTCAGTGGATATTACTATAATTAGAAGATACTTTTGAAAGTCACAGAGATACATACAATTATATTGTAAAGAATTAACAGGAAAATTAGCAGAATATGTATATAAAAAGTGTAAATCACATAAGTAGATTTTGCAAGATAAAATCAATTGAATTTATAAAAAAGAAAGAAAGAATAAATTCAAATTAAAATAAAAATAATAAAATTATATTAATTTTTCATTTAAATTTATTATTATACAATGCAAAACATTATAAAATATCTGATTTTAATTACTTTACAAAAAATATTATAACTTATGAACAAATTAGTAAATAAAAAAACTATCTTTCAAATTGACAGTTTTTTGATAAATTTACATTTTTGAAAAAGGATTTTTTTTTTAAAGTGTTATAAGGATTTAAATACTTTTTAATTTGCAGGATAAATCAATAAAAATTGACTTTGTGTGAACATATAAAGAGATTAATCATCAAAAAATTTTTAATCTTTCAGATTATTATTTAACCATTTTTTTCAATACTAAAGTCATCAAAGCTAAAACAATTACATCACAAAAAGCAAATTTGGCCTGTTCTGTACAGTTAACAAATACCAAAACAAGTATTGATACTATTGACTTTAATTCAAATTAAGAATATGAAAGTAATTATTTAAGTCTTTTCAATTTTAATGATGATTATAATTTTCAGGAAGATTATGGATAGAGCTCCACGTAAGCCAGCTCGCGAATCCCATTATATAGTAGACTCGCAAGCCGGCTCGAGAGCCTTATAAGTAATTAGGTTCGCAAGCCAGCTCGCGAGGAGCTTTAATTATGAAAAAGAAGCAAATTTAGTTATTAGCTATCTTTTTGCAAGTTTTAAAATAAAAAACGTCCAGCTGTTTATATTGAAAATTTAAAACAAACAAAACAAAAATAAAATAAAATATTAAGGGAAGCAACAATAGGATCTTTAAAAATTTCACTATTTTTTCCTGAATCTATGTTAATCATTAATGAATTTTTATACAAAAGTGAGGATGAAAATAATAATAAGGATATAACTGAACAAGAAAAAATAATTTCTGAAGCAATTAAATTTGTAAATAAAGTAATTTGTGAGGAATAACTCTCAGATACTGAGAAAGCTCATTATACTGCAGTTTTATATTTTTTTTGACTTTTACTTAATAGCAAAAAAAAATTGAAGCATTAGAAGCTGTTGCTGAAGTTACCAGTAGTGGACCATAACTTGCAAAATGTATCAGAAAGTAGACAAATATCTGTATTAAAAATAATATTTTTATTTTATGTAGTTTATGTCAAATAAATAAATTATTTTTAAATAATTTCAGGAGAATTAATCTAAAGTTTTTGTGAAAAGTTTTCCACCAAAAGTCTGCTTAATGATAAATTAGTTTTACTCAGACTGGCTACTTATTTACATTTCCAAAAGTTTAAGATTAGCCTAGTAATGGTTAAAAATTATATTAAACAACAAATTCTTCTCCAATTGAATATAGAATCTGTATAACGCATTTCTCTTTAAACTGTTCACCGATAAATGCATGAACTTGGTTTTCATTATAAACATTACCAAAAAGATATTTATGTATTTGGTTATGAACAATCAGATGTAATCACTTATCATCAAATTTTTCTTCAAAAAGTTGTAAAATTTGAGTGACTTATATCCAAATGGTATGACAAAGACTATAAGATTGGAACCCTTCCACAGTTAATGGTGAGAAAGAACATATTTGGATAACCCATGATAAATCTATCTTTTATACTTATGATAGACTGCATGTCATGTGGAGTCCAGAAAAAGAACAACCACTAAAGAAAAAAGGGTTGAATCTTGATATACATATAAGTGACTTTTTGATAGAAACAAATAAACTACTTGAGATCAGAATAAAATATAAATAACACTATTTTGATATATATGAAAGCTAATTATTAAATCCAGATTTTATTTGTATACATATATCTTGTTTATAAGTTAGTTTGTATTTGTATATTATGATATCAAACAAATGTCTATGGTAGATACAATTTTATAAAAAGTTTGATAGCAATTTGAGTATTACTAAAAGTATAAAATACTTGTCTATTTATATTGTGAAAAAAAATCTAATAAGTTATATTTAAGAAAACTAACAAATAAATTTGATAATTCAGAAATAATCAAGAACAACCTTAAAGAGTTAAAAAAGAAGCTTGTTGTAAATAAAAATAATATCTTTGATAATCTATAACATTATTTTTTAATATTAACAAATTCTGATATATGTTTATAAGTCTCCTATTTCAGATCAATATACTGAACTCTATGACACATTACTTGAAGAAATAAATGATATTAATACTGACTAGCTCAATTGGACTAATCTTATTGCTAACCAAGTTCTCAACGATTATTCTTCTTTTATAGAATCTTTCATAGGATTAGTACATAAGTAATTTATGATATGTATATCAAAAAATTTAATAAGTTTATTAGAAAAGCAAAGTGAATTTTTATATAAATGTTTTTTTAGAATTTATTAAAGTGGTCAAACCTCAGATACTTAAAGAAATAACAAATTTTATAATACAAGATTAAATTTTATTCAAAACACATTCTGAAAAAATAATATTTCAAGACAAAAAAAAGTTATCTATAATATATTGGTAGTAATGTAAATAATTTATTTGATCTTTTGATTTATAATCTAAACTATTTTAACTGATTAACTGTATATATATAAAAGAAAAGGGATACAGAACAATCTGACATTTTCTGATATTGAATTTTACAAAAAAATAAATGAGAGACCTATATTGCTAATGTGATAATGCTCTTATTTAAGTTTCTTTAAATGGTCTTCAGTGTATACCTGCTGCCCAAATTCAAAATCCAAATGCCAAAATCCCAAATGCCAAAATCCCAAATGCCGAAATCCCAAATCCCAAATCCCAAATCCCAAATTACAATTAGTATTTTTTGCTGAAATCCCAAATCCCAAATCCCAAATACTAGTAATTTGTGCATTTTGGCATCCCAAATCCCAAATTATTTGGAATTTGGGCAACACGTATACTTCAGTGTGATAGTAAAACTTATATTATTATATATATTATTATTGATAACCTTATTGCTAGAATAATATAATATTAAAATTATTTTTTTATAATAATGAACACAAAACTTAACAAGTTAAGAGAAAGAAAGAATAAACAAAAAAACTATATAAAGATTCACTGGTCCAATGGAAAAAAATAGGACAGTTTTATGATGAATAGGATTCCGATTGATAGCTAAATTTGCTAAGATTTATTAAATATAGGCAGTCGATTTTTTCCAATTTATAAATAGGAATTTCTGATTTATGAATTTTCACAAATAGAATGTCCGATTTATGCATATTTCCGCCATCAATAGGATTCCGATTTTTGTTCATTCAACCAGTGATTAGAGATTTTTATTTTTTTTTTAAACTAATGGAAATAATCTTGATAATAATCTCAAATATTTTCTAATCTAAAACTTTAATAGTATTTGTAATATAAATATTTTTTACCATTATACTTACACAGATTGAAATATTAAAAATCGGGTACCTATCATATATCTAATTTCAGATACCCGATAAGTTCCTGATTATACATGTTCCCAAAATTGATTTTGAATTTTTGAGGTATTTCGACTTTTTGAGATTTATGCAGAATTTATTCTATATATAGAAGTAAAAAAAGTACCCAGTTATATGTATTTTCAATCAAAGAATAAATCTGGGTGGTCAAAAAATTTCGGGTTTTAAGTAAAATAATTTTGTCTTCTATAAAAAACTATTTCAACTTTTTTCCCCAAAATACCAATTTCGGGGCCCCAAAATAATTTTGCGTGCAAGTATATTCCTGATATGTTATATTGTATACATATCACAGATCAAATAAAAAAAAATCAGAATTTCCAATTATTAAATCAGATTATACTTATTTTAATAAAACTTAATTGCTGATCCATCTAAGATCGGCAGAAAATGTCGATCATTTTATAATAAAATTCAGGGTAAATTTATATATCTTGGAATCTGACACGCGTATATAGGTAAGTATAAATTGTCACAATATAACCATAGATGAAATTTTAGTATCTGTTAAGTAAGCTATTTGAGCATTT
Source organism: Diversispora epigaea (assembly GCA_003547095.1). Classification (NCBI taxonomy): domain Eukaryota; kingdom Fungi; phylum Glomeromycota; class Glomeromycetes; order Diversisporales; family Diversisporaceae; genus Diversispora; species Diversispora epigaea. The sequence continues at coordinate 375,600 of PQFF01000184.1, read as the reverse complement.
TTTTGTAAAAAGTCCAGTAAATTTTTCAAAAAATAAAAGATACTTTCTTATATGCTGAAAAAATCAATTCTTTAAAATTTCGAAAACTGTATATTTTTATAGTACTTTTGCGCACACCAGATGTAAGCTATATTATAGTTTTATTAAATAANCCCAGTTATATGTATTTTCAATCAAAGAATAAATCTGGGTGGTCAAAAAATTTCGGGTTTTAAGTAAAATAATTTTGTCTTCTATAAAAAACTATTTCAACTTTTTTCCCCAAAATACCAATTTCGGGGCCCCAAAATAATTTTGCGTGCAAGTATATTCCTGATATGTTATATTGTATACATATCACAGATCAAATAAAAAAAAATCAGAATTTCCAATTATTAAATCAGATTATACTTATTTTAATAAAACTTAATTGCTGATCCATCTAAGATCGGCAGAAAATGTCGATCATTTTATAATAAAATTCAGGGTAAATTTATATATCTTGGAATCTGACACGCGTATATAGGTAAGTATAAATTGTCACAATATAACCATAGATGAAATTTTAGTATCTGTTAAGTAAGCTATTTGAGCATTTTTTTGTAAAAAGTCCAGTAAATTTTTCAAAAAATAAAAGATACTTTCTTATATGCTGAAAAAATCAATTCTTTAAAATTTCGAAAACTGTATATTTTTATAGTACTTTTGCGCACACCAGATGTAAGCTATATTATAGTTTTATTAAATAATTTAACCCCAATTTTCTATATGTAAATACTGCCGTTCTTAGGCAAATCAGCAATTAACCGATTTGTGATTTTTTTTTCCGACTGGTTAAAAGGCAATAAATAGAATTTCTAATATTTATACAGGTCAAATAAAAAAAATTGAAATTTCCAATTATTAAATCAGATTATGCTTATTTTAATAAAACTTAACTGATTTATGATTTTTTTTCTGACTAATTAAAAGGTAATAATCAAAATTTCTGATATTTATATAGGTCAAATAAAACTTAAACCGATTTGTGATTTTTTTTCTGATTGGTTAAAAGATAATAATCAGAATTTCTGATATTTAAAAAAATATAATTTGAAATTCCAATTGTTAAATCAAAATCCCAAATAATATTAACAAATTTAACAAAAAATAAGTAAATAAAAATTATAACTTATAATTAAAATAATATAACTTTAATTAAAAAATCAGAATTTTTTATACAAATTTAAAATTTCTAATTGTTAAATAAAAATATATTTTACTTTAATAAAATTTAAACTGATTTGTATTTTTTTCCAACGTAACAATTAATTAAATATGAATTTTTCTATTTAATGGTATAACTGTTATATATTTATTGGATTTCTTTTTCCTATATTAAAATCACATTTAATAAATTTGCTATATAAATTATGTATAGGAATAATACTATCTCTACTAAGTTGATAAAAATTTTTTATCCATATTTCAATATTACAATTTTCTATATCATTATTTACTTGACAATAAAAATGAGTTTTATAATCTTTTACTGGTTTAAACCATTTTATTAATGCTAAAGAATGAGTACGATTTGTTAAATCAGATATCAATGTGGTATGCTCAAAAAAAAATTGAATTTGTCCAGGATAAGTATCTATTTCTCCATTGTCTTGTATAAATTTAGCTAACACAAATAATAATTTAATATGCCTGGCAGATATTGTTGATCCATATATATCTGAACCTAAACGAAGCCTACTATATTGTTTTATTTTTGATTGTATTACTATTTGTTTATTATATGGAGTAGCTTCATTTATTGATATAAAATTTTTTCCATATAAATTATTATAATATTGTATTAATAAAATAAGTAATTCATTATTAAGTTATATATTTTCTCTAATTGGTTTTAACAGTGTACCAGGAAATTGTTTATAGCCAAAAACTGATCCTTCAATAATATTGCTAAGTCAGATATAGTTTAAGATTTTTTCATTATTATATATACTATTATTTAGAGATCCAGATAATTTTCTTGATTTTAATATTATTTATTATTAAATAATTTATAATTGAATTTTGTATTATAATTTTTAATATTTTTGGTTCAATATTTCTTTTATTATTATTAAAGGAACCTTAATAAATTTAAATAAATATAATTTAATTAAAATATATTTTTATATAAAAAAAATATAAATATTATTATTTATATAATTAAAATTACTTTTTACCTAAGAGTCCATTCATCCGTTCAAAACTATATCACCAAAAAGAATAAAGAGGTCCATAATCATATATANTATATTGTTTTATTTTTGATTGTATTACTATTTGTTTATTATATGGAGTAGCTTCATTTATTGATATAAAATTTTTTCCATATAAATTATTATAATATTGTATTAATAAAATAAGTAATTCATTATTAAGTTATATATTTTCTCTAATTGGTTTTAACAGTGTACCAGGAAATTGTTTATAGCCAAAAACTGATCCTTCAATAATATTGCTAAGTCAGATATAGTTTAAGATTTTTTCATTATTATATATACTATTATTTAGAGATCCAGATAATTTTCTTGATTTTAATATTATTTATTATTAAATAATTTATAATTGAATTTTGCATTATAATTTTTAATATTTCTGGTTCAATATTTCTTTTACTATTATTAAAGGAACCTTAATAAATTTAAATAAATATAATTTAATTAAAATATATTTTTATATAAAAAAAATATAAATATTATTATTTATATAATTAAAATTACTTTTTACCTAAGAGTCCATTCATCCGTTCAAAACTATATCACCAAAAAGAATAAAGAGGTCCATAATCATATATATACTCAACTAAATATAAGCAAAGGTACATATTAGGAGTAATTTTAGAAGGTCTATAAGTTTGTTCAATTAGTTTGGTCATATCCAATAACTTAGTAAAAGCTTCTTTTTTTTTAAAAAAAAATTCAAACGGAGTCATGCCCCTATAAACCTTTATTAATAATTGTTGTAATACCAAAATTACATTAATATCATACATTTATAAGAATTGGCTATAAACCCAATAACTATAAGTTAAAACATTTAACCGCCCGACCCATCGTTGCCCCAGTGTTACCTAAGCAACTGATGGTTATGCCTCCGCCCATCCCTTTTTGACCAATCTGAGCAAAAAGTTGTTGGAAAGAAATATAACGCACCTCAGGGACTGTACACCAACCCGTACAGAAAAAAAATTTTTTCTTCTATAACTATATATTTAATATATTTAATAACATATGATAAAAAAAAGGAAAAAACCTACAAAAAAAATCTTATATTCTAAGTTTATAAACTATGACTAATTTTTATGTTCAATTCTTATACACACTATTCGATTCTCACACCTGTTGTTTTCTATGGAAATGAAATATAAAAATATAAAAACAATAATTTCAACCAAAAAAATATATGAGACCTTATATATTCCTCTAATTATTGTTGGACAATTGTCTATCCTGGCCTCCAGACTGCTGACGATCAATATTATCTATTCGATTACTTATACCTCCTACCCTATTAGCTAATTTCTTTACAGTTTCTGTTGATTAATTAAAACCCTTGGACATATTATCAAGTGTTTGTAACATTTCATCTGAATTACTGTTCGCTTTTGTTGTTTCAGTATCTGTTACCATTTCTTCCATATTTTCCTTTGATCCATAAACTTTTTCTTCAATTTTATCTAATCGCTCAACTAGTATTTTCATGTGATCTATCACCTTACTAAGTGCTATGTCAAGCTCTTCTATAACTTTGTTGTTCTTCTCAATTGATGAAAAAATTATTTCTTTTACAGCATCTTCACGTACCTGTTTGCTTACAGGAGACTTAAATTCATTTCTGACTTTAACGTTTTTACTTTTCTTAACAGTTTCTGCATAAGCTCTTTGATTATTTTTCGACATAATCAAACTGGAATAATAATTTGGTTTATATCTTTTATATAAATTACCAAAGTTTTTGATTTTTTCTTCTTTATTAAATGCCACTTGTTTGCGATATTTAACAATGTCACATTCTTTTGCTTTATGTAAATCTGAACCACAGGTGAAGCATAAAGCCGATGACATGGGGACCATCCTAAGCTCAACTCCATCCATAAGTTTCATCATTTTATCCTTTCCATTTTGCAGAAGTATTTCCTCTGATTCGAAAGAGATAATCGCATAATTTTTTCTTCTGTATCCCTCCTTGGTTTGAGAAATATAAACAGTATGACCATCCGTACTTTTAATGAATTCTTTAATATCTAATGCTGTTATGCCCTTAGGCATACCTATTAGCTTTGCTGCCCATTTCCCCCTATTATTTAATTCTTCGTAACTAAAATTACCTGGGGTAATTCTTAGACAATCTGTTCCAATCCAAATCGACCAAACCATTGAAAGTTGTTCTGATGATTCCTCATTTTCAAACTCCACGTGAGCTAACTGCCACATGTTTTTAGTAATTAAATGCAATTGTTTCACTTTTCCAAAGTGATTAAGATGCATAAGTAGATCATTTCTTTTAATATATAATGGAATATCCCAAATTTTCCATTTGCGTAAATTTTCACACTCATTTGGCAATACCTCAGCTATCTCCTGCAAGTAGATGTGGTGTTCAGTATCTCCTAGATTTACTTTTTTTGCATTTTGTATGTCTTCCTCTTTAGAAAGATAAATTACTATTTTCTTCTCTTTATTGGTTGTTTCAATTTTTTCAAAAATTACATCAATTTGATTTTGAAAAAGGAGACTTTTAACCTTTAAAATTTTTGCATACAAGGAGTTACCCTTGATTTTTTCCGCCTCAATGAAGACTTTAGATAATTTTATACCGCATTCTTTACGCCAAATTTTGGAAGGAATACTTTTAGGCAGTGTTGTACATTTTGACTGTCCGCCAGTTTTTTTGTTGTCCCGGACAATGTCCGACGATTGTCCGCACCTTGTATAGTATCACTATTGAAACGAAAACTATAAAAATATATGTAAAATTGACCATTGAACATTTTTACTTAGAAGATCAAAGCCGGTTGTTTTAATAAATTTCGAGAAATTGATGTTTATATTTTGTGCAACATGTCCGCTTTGTGTCCGGGGCTGTCCGAGTAACAACATTGCTTTTAGGTACTTCTATTGGCATTACTTTAACTTTTCTTTTATTCTTCTTTTTTTTACTGACTGTTTTATACTCTTCATCTCTGTAATATAAATCATCTTCCTCTTCACTTTCGTCTAAAATTTCTACATTTTTTGGTTCTGCATAAAATGATTAACTTGGTCCTGGTTTAACGACGTTACTAATTTCCTGTTCTGTTTCCATTTCAGCTGACTCTCTAAGAGCTCACTTTTTATTAATATGTTTCGATAAAAAGCCTTTTTCTTGTTCTTCTATATAGACAGTTCTCTCATTTTAGTTCTGAAAGTTGCTAGCTGTAGTATTTAAATTTGTGTTTTCTGCCATTTTTTGATTATCTTTTTCAATGTTTTTTTGACCAGAAGTACTTCTCACTAGTCAAATGGAAAAAAATAGGATGGTTTTATTATGAATAAGATTCCGATTGATGGCTAAATTTGCTAAGATTTATTAAATATAGGCAATCGATTTTTTCCAATTTATAAATAGGAATTTCCGATTTATGAATTTTCACAAATAGGATGTCCGATTTATGCATATTTGCGCCATCAATAGGATTCCAATTTTTGTTCATTCAACCAGTGTCTGGTATTATATTTATGTTTTTCTTTGCCCATATGAGCAAGAATATTGTAAAAGAAATAAACTTTATATATGTATTAAAGTCAAAAAACTATTATTTTAATTGTGGGAATTTTTGGTACAAGTGATCGACGGAAAGAGTTCTAATTAACATCTACACTTACTTAGTAAAAGCTTCATTTAGATCATTTTTATTTATAATTCTTTCTGTCAAGATTTTATATGCACAAACAAAATAAGAAAAAATTTTTTAATCTGGTTCTGGTAACAAGTTCCACATAATTGGTGTAGCATAAATAAGAATAAAGTTTTTTCATTGATCAGCAGTAAAATTTGAAAATCCATCCCCTGTTATAATTTTTTTAGGTAATTTTCCTATATCAAAAAATGGTTGAATTGAATTGGTCTGTGTTTGCATTGTCTTTAAGTTATCATGTGTTATTATTCCTTCTTCTATCCAAATTTTAGTTTTAAGATATTTTGAAATTCCCAAAAACAAGTTATGCATAGGATCAGCAATAAGAAAACGAACTGAATTAAAATATAAAAGTCGATACATTTCTGACCAACATACATGATAAGTTGATACATGATTTTTGCGACTTTTCTCTATTGCACATTTTTTCCATTTTTTTGCATTAATTCGGGTTTCATTAATATCTCGTTCAATAAACCATTCATCAAAATCATTAAATCCACCAAAATTACTTTGATTATTAAGTAAGTTTGCTGATTTATTACATCGATAACAAGCAGCATGAGCAGAAATAAATCCAAATAGTTTACGAGAAGCAGGTATATCATTAGCACAACATATAATTGCATCTCTTATAAAACGATCTTCAGGATATTCAAAACTTTTTATTTTGAAACCTTCCTATAGTTTAATAAGTTGATTTATTATTGGTGCTAAATAATGGTTAAAAGAATGTAATTTTGGTTCGGATGGTTCTGGTATAATTGCTAATGTTATTATATTATTAACTTTGAATCTTTCTAAACGTGGTAGGTTGCAAATAACAGCATATATAACACTTACACTATAAGTAGAATTAGTATAAGGTTGAAACCAGTCCAAATTAATCATTAATCCAATATGTGAATCGGCATTGTGAGTTTTAAAAAATAATTCTAACTTTTCATCCAAAAAAGTTTTCCAAATAATTCTATCATAAATATCAGTAATTAAGTTACTCACTTTCGACAATTAAATTCAAAATTTTTTTGTAAAAAAAGGAGATTTAATTGGTTTTCTATATTAGATAAAGGAAAAATAATTAAAGGTTTGGTGGCTAGTTCATTATTTAAATTTATTAACTTTAAAAAGAATTCATTACATTCATTTCTATTACTATTAATTGGATGATTTGGTAAATTTTTGAATGTACATAAAGGAATTACATTTGTATTTCTATAATTATTTGTAAGATCTTTTATTTTATAAAGTTTATTACATTTTGTGCAAGCAGCATATTTAATAGGAGTAACAAATAATCCTATTGACTTTTTTGCCATATATAGAGAACCAGAAAAAGTACAAAATCGATCTTCATCAATATATATGAGAATAATTTTTAAAAATTTAAAAAGAGAATTAATTGATACATCAGAATATTTATATTGTGACTGAAATTGTAATATCCATAAAATAATCCAGTTGTATTCATATGTATAGTTTTTAATAGATAATTCAGTAGAATTTTCTTCTGTTTCTAATAGATCAAAATTAATTTATTTATATTCTTCTTCTGAATCCACCTCCAATTCATTATAATCTGATTCTTTATTATTTTCTTGATCAGATTTTTCTTGTATTTCATCATCATCATCTGAAAGATATTTTTCAGGAATTAAAATAAGTTTTTTTTTTTTTTTTNATAATCCTATTGACTTTTTTGCCATATATAGAGAACCAGGAAAAGCACAAAATCGATCTTCATCAATATATATGAGAATAATTTTTAAAAATTTAAAAAGAGAATTAATTGATACATCAGAATATTTATATTGTGACTGAAATTGTAATATCCATAAAATAATCCAGTTGTATTCATATGTATAGTTTTTAATAGATAATTCAGTAGAATTTTCTTCTGTTTCTAATAGATCAAAATTAATTTCTTCACATTCTTCTTCTGAATCCAATTCCGATTCATTATAATCTGATTCTTTATTATTTTTTTGATCAGATTTTTCTTGTATTTCATTATCATCATCTAAAAGATATTTTTCAGAAATTAAAATAAGTTTTTTTTTTTTTTTTATTAAATTTTGATTATTTTCAATATTAATACGTTTAGTTAAAAATATATAATTCAATTGTTCATTCGATGTTGTTAATTTAAAACTTGAAAATTTAATAAAGTTTTGATTTATCGATTCATTTGGATCAAAAATACTTTGTTCTTCTAATTGGTTATAATATTCATTAGAAAATTGTATTTTTGAATAAGTATCTGATAGTGAAGTTGATAATGTCTTAAGTGGAGGAATAGTTGAAGAAATTGTATTATATGTAAATAAATGAGATTGATTTTTTATATGTATTTTTCTTGTTCTTGGATCTACTTCTTTTGTTCCATTACAATGTCGACAGAAACAAATTACTTTTGTTCGTACTTTCTTTGATGATATATTTATATTAGGTATTTCATTAGATGCAAATTTTTCAGGAATAGAAGCTCTTCTTTTATAAGTAAAAGTAAAAGAATCATTATTTACAAATCTTTTTTTATTCATAATACTTGTTTTTATAATATTAATTTGTTATTTTTTTATAAAAATATTTATTTATAAAACCCGTACAGTGCATACAACTTAGTCCCAGCAAATAAATATAACAATTTTCAAATTGCTACTTCTTCTCCAAAAAAGGTAATAAACCTAAAATGAGACCTTGAATCGATAGATCAAGTCAAGATTTATAACTCCACATTTTTAAATTTTTGAAAAATCGATTTTTGAAGAAGTAGTAGCAATTCAAAGTTGGATAACTTTATTATTAAATTAGATATTTGGCCACATTTTTATGTGACAATGTGATCAAATTTCCAACTGCTAATTGGTTGATTTTCCATCTCATAACATTGACCACGTTTTAAAATTTTTAAATCTTCTGTAACATCGATTGTTGACACATTTCATAATATCAATTATTACAAATTAATTCACTTTTATTAAAAAAAAAATTCTTTTTAAGTTTATTGCTTTTCTTTTATTATTTTTCTGTTTTATTTTTTATTTTTTTTTATGCTAATTAATCAATCAACTCTAAAATAGAATCAAAAACTCGACGATGCAAACAGTATTTTTTAACAGCAAATTCAGCTATTGGACCTGTTAAACCTTTTCGATATGCATCCATATATCAAAATGCTTTTCTTGTATATTGGCAAATAGTTTTAATCGAAACAGAAGCAAGAGCCAATGGAACTGTTCTTTGTAAACCCATCCATGAATAATCATAATGTGACCGACTAAATTTTTTAGCTGCACTCCAAAAGTTTTCAATAAAATTGAGCTCACAATGAAACTTAGAGTAGAATATAATTTTATGTCCCGCTGCTATAATAACTTTTTCTAACCGTTCCTTTTGCATTAAAAAATCTGGTTGACTGCCCATTATTTTTTGTGCTTCTTCTAATTTTAATCCTTTATTTGGCCACAATCCCCTTTCTAATAGAACTTACTTTAATCCTTTCGGCTGTTCACATAATTCAGGTATATAATAATCTAATGGAAAATTCATATTTTGTGGAATTCCTTCATTAAAATATTTTCTGCGCATTTTCAGCTGTTTTCCTCTGGAACCGAAATTCATATATTTAGCAATTAGTGCATCTGGCAAAAAAGAAGAATAACTTGATGCATGTAAACAAGGCCTGGTACCTCGGAAAACGTGTTTCAAATATAGGAATCACATATTTAACCACTTGATTTATTAAATCATCAGCTTTCCACCATCCATCATTGTTTTTACCTGGATGCATAATAATACAGGCTTCTTTAGGTATATTATTTGATATCGGCATTTCATCAAGAAGCGTTAGGTGTCCACAAATTTCAGTTAAAAAATTGCTAACATGAATTGAACGGCCATTACCTTTTTTTCGCAAAGGTTGTTCTCCATCTGGAATCCAAAGACTTCAACTTCCATCATAAGCTAAAAAAATACACTCATCATGTGTAACAAGGATAAGTGGTTGTACATTATTATTTGACCAAGTTATTTCTTCCAAATTGTCACCTGAAAAAATCAGCATTCTTTGTTCAAATTCACTCATTTTTTCTAAAAATATTTTTCGATAGGCAACTACATCTTCTCTCTCATGCCCATCCATATATGTTTCTTTTTTTACCTTTTCATATTTATACCCAAGTTCTTTCAAATAATTTCTTGCAGTATTGATATGAATTGTTGAAGATGGCGCAAATCCAAGTCTTGGTAAAATAACTTCATTCATCTGTGTTATCAAGATCTGTGGCGTAACATTCCATTTATTCTCACAAACATATGATTCAACTTGAAAAAGAATATCCTCATCCCAAAGAAAACTTAATATTTTAGCATGATGTCTACAGTGAGAATAAGGAATCTGACGGGTTATTACATATTCATGTGCTCAAGAACGAATACACCTGGCATAATATATTTCTTTTTTTGCTGCATTGGCAACAACTTTGCTTGCATCTATTTTTGAATAGTTACATTTTACAAGTTGAAGCACCCAAACTTCACTTTTTACTTTTTCTTTTTTAATATCTAACTCCAGATTTTCAAAAGCAGCTAAGATTTCATTATTCCAATTGCAATTCTCAATTTCATCATCCAATAGGTCACCATCATTATTATTAGTTTCATTGATAGATTTTTCAGTATTCCAAAAGGTATGTAATGTAAAGGAACCCTTTGCTGCTTCACGCTGTTGATAATTCTTTCTTCTTTTTGTACAGTTCAAGTTTTCAATATAACAAGACCTACGTACTTTGTGAGAGGAATGTTCTTCCTGAAATTTTTTTGCTGCTTCTTGAAGTCTTGTTACAATATTTACAACATTATTATTTTCTGTTGACTCATTGTAACAATTATCAAAAGAAGTATTATTAATATCAAAGCCTTTTATTTCATCATAATATTTTACATCATCAATGGAATCTATGCTATTATTTGTATCTATATTATCAATGGTATATTTAATACAATGTGACGCTTTTCCTTCACACGCTTTTATTGATCGTTTTTTATTTTTCATTGGACGTGATATATTTAAATTGAATTTATTAAAGTGATTTTTTTTTGCAAAGAAAGAATTATCAAAAGTATCACAAAAAATATCATTGTGTAAATAGATACAAATAATATCATTGGAAAAAATCTTTGAAATTATTTTATTAAAAATTTTTTTTAAAAAAGTCAAAGTTTTTTTTTTTTTTATGAATCAAAGTTATTTGTACTTTTGCATCAGTATATCATATAAACAAATTAAAGCCAATAATATTGCAAATTTCTGGCTCATGTGATAAAAGATTAACAATTGAATATTAGCCACCTAAAAAATTATTTGTCGGGACTAAGTTGTACACACTGTAGAAGAAATTTTATTTTTATTATTTATAATTAAATTTCAATTAACTGTATCTTTAATATAAATTATATATTTTATTAATTAAAAGATAAGAAAATACAATTAATTAATACTTTTTTGATAGTTGTAAAATTTAAAAACTAGTATAAGAGATATATAATATTCCTTAATTATATTTATCAATCAGAGTAGTTATATTGATTAAACAGGTATAATATCAAAAATAATTTCTTGATTCAGAGTTTCGAAATATTATAATAAATAGTATAAAAGATTTACAAGATTCTAATCTAAAATATATAAATGTTTTTTTATATTAATTCTATATAAAGTTTAGCAAAATTTAAATCAAATTATAATTTACGGTAACTTTAAATCACACCAGTGGTGTTGTACACCACATCATATAATCACATGATACATCATATACATTATATCACGGGTTTAGTTAATGAATATTATTGGTAAATCGTTTTGTATTAATTAATTAAAAAAATAAACGGACGCGCCACAAAACGTCTTACATAACATACTCGCCATGTATAACACACCATTTTTTTCCCACGTTTCTTTTTCCCAGGCTTCCTCTTCTACTTCTTCAAATCTTCTTTCCGACTTTGCTGCCGAAATTTGTAATAGTGATAATTATCCTGAAGTGCCGTCATTTGACCAAAATAATGTTAATGACCTCAACTTAACTGAAAATCTGGATGATATTCCCTTTAACGAGCTTAATGATGGACCACTTTACCCGGTAACAACAGAGATGGCTTTTGATAATTGGATAAAACTTGATGAGTATGTAGTGCCGGAGGTGTTATTACTGTAAAAAAAAAAAAAAATTTTAACTTGTTTTTAATTTAGATGGCTTAAAAACCATGGGTTAGAGCAAGGTTTTGCTCTTACGATAACTCATAGTGAGAAAGATAAAAACGATGGGATACCCCGGCGGCGTATTTACGCATGCACCAAAGGTAGAAAATATGTGGCAAGAAAAGAAGCACACACCAAAGATAGTCGTAATTCAGCCCATAATTCCGGTAACTGTCAATTTCGTATTAACGCCTACCGTCGGAAGAATGACAATATGGTTTATATAACGAAGGTTGAAAGTCAGCACAATCATAAACTTGTTGATAACATCGCTGTTCTTGCGCCCAGTTATCGAAAGTTTACTCCCGAAATGCAGGATGATGTAAGGTTNCAACATGTGGTGTGCGGTCTGGTGCAATTGTTGAAGTGTTACAACACAAAAATCCGGGAATGTATATCCATGATCGCGACGTATATAACTTAATTAATCTATTTCGCCGTGAAAAAAATCAAGTTAAAAGTGACGCTGGTTCGGTTTATCTTAGTCTCATGAAGCAACAGAACGAAAATCCCTCTTTCCACGTTGATGCACAGTTTGAAGGACAAGACAATCGTCTCGTACGACTCTGCTGGATGCGTCCCAGCCAACAGGAATTATGGGCCCGTTTCCATGATATTGTTCTCCTTGATACAACCGCAAAAACCAACCGTTATTCGATGATTCTGTGCGTCATAATTCTAGTTGACAATCACAATCGCTCCCGCCTCGCAGCAACGGCCGTTCTGTCGGATGAGACCAAAGAAAGCTTTGCATGGGTTTTCCGAAGTATACTTGATGCAACAGGTGGACTAAAACCACGCCTACTTTATACGGACGCAGATCCCGCAATGATTGCTGCGGTAAACGATTCTTGNGCTTTTTGTTATGCACGAAATAGTCGTGTAGAATCTAGGGCTTGGAACCGTGTCCCAATAAGTCATCCGGATATCCGAATGACCTTAAAATCGGATATCCGGATGAACCCGGATGATTTCCTAAAAATTTTTTTCACCCGATTTCACCCGGTTTCATCCGGTTTGAGGTATAAACCGGGTGAAATAGGTTTGATCGTCAAAATTTACGTCGAAAATAATTGTCGATCGTTGCTACATATAAAACTTTTTAATATATAAGTAAATATTAAAAACTGTAATAAGTAAACCTAAAGATGAGAATGTTGTGCATGTTCAGTAGAAAGGACAAGCTTATATCATTAAAATTAAGAGAATAATTAGTAGTTAAAGTTCGAACGAATAAAAAAATCCGTTNGTGGGCAAAATTTTTTTCAGCTTTTTGTTATGCACGAAATAGTCGTGTAGAATCTAGGGCTTGGAACCGTGTCCCAATAAGTCATCCGGATATCCGAATGACCTTAAAATCGGATATCCGGATGAACCCGGATGATTTCCTAAAAATTTTTTTCACCCGATTTCACCCGGTTTCATCCGGTTTGAGGTATAAACCGGGTGAAATAGGTTTGATCGTCAAAATTTACGTCGAAAATAATTGTCGATCGTTGCTACATATAAAACTTTTTAATATATAAGTAAATATTAAAAACTGTAATAAGTAAACCTAAAGATGAGAATGTTGTGCATGTTCAGTAGAAAGGACAAACTTATATCATTAAAATTAAGAGAATAATTAGTAGTTAAAGTTCGAACGAATAAAAAAATCCGTTCAAACTTTAATTACTAATTATTCTCTTAATTTTAATGATATAAGCTTGTCCTTTCTACTGAACATGCACAACATTCTCATCTTTAGGTTTACTTATTACAGTTTTTAATATTTACTTATATATTAAAAAGTTTTATATGTAGCAACGATCGACAATTATTTTCGACGTAAATTTTGACGATCAAACCTATTTCACCCGGTTTATACCTCAAACCGGATGAAACCGGGTGAAATAGGTTTGATTATTAAAATTTACGATTGAAAATAATTATCGATCATTGCTATATATAAAACTTTTTAATCTATAAGTAAATATTAAAAACTGTAATAAGTAAACCTAAAGATGAGAATATTGTACATGTTCAGTAGAAAGGACAAGCTTATATCATTAAAATTAAGAGAATAATTAGCAATTAAAGTTTGAACGGATTTTTTTATTCGTTCGAACTTTAACTACTAATTATTCTCTTAATTTTAATGATATAAGCTTGTCCTTTCTACTGAACATGTACAATATTCTCATCTTTAGGTTTACTTATTACAGTTTTTAATATTTACTTATAGATTAAAAAGTTTTATATNGAAGATCCAAGTTTTCTCCATGATCCAACAATTTCAGCGACTTTAGGTGAGGAACTTGGTGCAGTGGAGCATTCTACTGAAGTCACAGAAGTCAACTTTTCGCACTTAGAAGCTATCTGGGACAACTACGTTTTTACAAAAGAAGTACGTGGAGAGATGTCTGCGAAGCAACAATACGGNTATTTACTTATATATTAAAAAGTTTTATATGTAGCAACGATCGACAATTATTTTCGACGTAAATTTTGACGATCAAACCTATTTCACCCGGTTTATACCTCAAACCGGATGAAACCGGGTGAAATAGGTTTGATTATTAAAATTTACGATTGAAAATAATTATCGATCATTGCTATATATAAAACTTTTTAATCTATAAGTAAATATTAAAAACTGTAATAAGTAAACCTAAAGATGAGAATATTGTACATGTTCAGTAGAAAGGACAAGCTTATATCATTAAAATTAAGAGAATAATTAGCAATTAAAGTTTGAACGGATTTTTTTATTCGTTCGAACTTTAACTACTAATTATTCTCTTAATTTTAATGATATAAGTTTGTCCTTTCTACTGAACATGCACAACATTCTCATCTTTAGGTTTACTTATTACAGTTTTTAATATTTACTTATAGATTAAAAAGTTTTATATGTAGCAATAATCGATAACTATTTTCAATCGTAAATTTTAATAATCAAACCTATTTTACCCGGTTTTGAAAGTTTCAACTGGGTCACCCATGGTATCCGGGTGAAACCGGATTATATAAACCCGGTTCTAAGCCCTAGTAGAATCTATCTTTGAGGAGAGGTGGGCCGAATTGATAACCGAATATACTGATGCCGCAAATTACTTGCAGCGTTATCTTTATCAGTGTCGAGAGGCTTGGGTACTGTGTTTCACGCACCGTGCATTCAATGGTGGAATATAAAGCACGCAGCGTATTGAATCATATAACAGCATTATAAAAAATCATGTTAACGGATCTTCATCTCTTATAGAGCTCGAATCCGTAATCGAAAAGTTACTGCTGAGGGAAAGCCGGTTCATTCATTTGAATGAAACTATTGGTCAGCTTCCTGCAAGCCAAGATCAGAATTATCACAATTGTTATTTTAAAAAAGTGGATGTTTCGTGTCAACAGTATTTGACTCCAGCAATTCTTAAACTGCAACGCCACGAGATGAATCGCAGCATGCACTATCGATGCCAGAGAGCTATTTTGGAGGACGAACTTGGGAAACGGGTATGGTTTGAGTTTATTTATTTATTTATTTTTTTATAGATAACTTTTATTAACTCTTTCTCCTTATTGTAGATTATTTTGGATTCACCAGATGGCATGTTTACTGAAGATATGTTCGACGTTTGTTTGGTGGAACTTGAACAGCTGATTGAGGGTCTTGATCTGACAAGAATCCGTGAATTATGGCGCGTTTCTTCCATTAGTAAAAAGAGCGAGCATTTTGTAATATTGTATGACAATGCTGCTCATATTTGCACGTGCCTAACAATAATTAATCGTGGACTTGTGTGCCGTCATTTTTTTGCGATTATGCTTATTTCATCGATCGCAAAATTTCATATTCGACTTGTACCACAACGCTGGTATACGGATTCGTCAGTCATGGCAGAAGATCCAAGTTTTCTCCATGATCCAACAATTTCAGCGACTTTAGGTGAGGAACTTGGTGCAGTGGAGCATTCTACTGAAGTCACAGAAGTCAACTTTTCGCACTTAGAAGCTATC
>PQFF01000184.1:327539-359200 GCA_003547095.1 Diversispora epigaea | reverse complement strand
ATCGGAGGAGCTCTATAAAGTTCATTTGAATTTTATTGAGGAAATAGAGGCTGAAATCATCGGTCAAGCTGTGAACGGAAATATCACCGAATTTGCGTCTACTATCAGCAACCCCATCATTACCAGAAAAAAAGGCCGGAAGCCCAAAGATACCCGTGTCATTGTAAGTCGCAAGGAAAAAAAAAAAGAGGTTTCTGATGAGAACACCGATAAGAACGATTATGATGATGTAGATCGTGAGGAGACCCCCGAACCCGAAAGTCATGCGGAATTACCACATAAAAGGCTTCGAAAAACGTTACACGACGTAACAAATGATTTGACAAATAAGAGGACATGTGGTGTCTGTAGTGAGATAGGTCATAATGCGCGAACATGTCCGCAAAGGAACCACCACTAGTTAACTTTGGGACTGGTGATAAGAGAGAAAAAACCTAAGTTTACTATTTTTCAAAGAGAAACAGAAAAAAAACCTGGATTTATATAACAAATAAAGGCAATATATCAACGTTTATGATGTATGATACAATATTACATGTATATAAATAGTTTATAAAGTATATTTTATTAATAAAAATAAATCATATGCCTTATTTTTATTGGCCGAAACAAATCATATTTTACTAATAAAAAATAAATCATATGCTTTATTTTTATTGGCCCAAACAAATCATGTGCCACCGGTGTTGAACACCACTGGTGTGATTTAACAATGCCGATAATTTATAATTAAAATAATTTAATTATTTTATGATAAAACATTATATAAGGACTCCAAGCAATTTATATATAATGATAATCAAGATTTGCTTAATAATAATATAAAAAAATTTTCTTATAAACTGTAATTATGGTAATTTGTTTAGGGGCTATCATTTTTTTATATGATTAGATATTATTTTTGATATTTGATTTTAAATTATAATAATATGCAAATATGAAAAAAAAAATTTTTGATAATCAAATATATAAAAATTATTTTTTGTTTTTTAATTAATAAGGGGTCCATTGTCATAGTGCCAAGTTGCTGCATCAAGCTTAAAAGTTATGAGATGCACTTCGCCGTACGATCAATTTGTTCCTTTACAATCACTATCTATTGTATAACCTTAGAAAAATATATGTAATATTTATAAATATTATATTATAAAATTATATCATGTAACATTATATTGCGTAACATTATATCATGTAACATTATGTCATGTAACATTATATTAAAATATTGCATAACATTATATTGTGAAATAATTATCTAAATTAAGTTATAAATTTACACAATAAATAATAATTGCTAAAATAATATTTTTAATTATTACTTTTTAAAACTTGTACTATAATATTTCGGGATCCATTTAAATTTTTTTAATTGTATTGATTGTGGTAAATATAATATTTTTAAATACACAAGACAAACAGGAAATGATAATGATGATCATATTTATTTTTTTAAATACACAAGACAAATAGGAAATGATAATGATAATAAATGCATGAAATCACATTCATTTTCTAATTATGTAATTTTATTAATTTCATTCATTATTAATTATGTACTACTATACAAAATATTTTATATAAAAAGATAAAACCTGTAATAACAAAAAATAGCAGATATTTAATGATTTAATGATTTTATAAATTTTTATATTTGATAGCAACAAAACGGAGGTTACATATCATATCCTAATTATTTATTAAGTTATTACATCCGTTATTATAATTTATATTATTATTTCTGTGATGTATAAACATCCAATTGAAATATTGCTAGAAATTCATTTTACTACCTATATTTCTAATTTCAATACTTACTCAAAATAATTATTTACTCTTTCATTAATTCCAAGTGAATTTCTTTATAATTTTAATATATATTTTACCCTTGAACCTTGGTGAAAATAATTTTATTTTCGTATATTACTTTGTATTAACTTTATAATACAATTGAAAATAATAATAATAAAATCTATCTCTATATACAAAATTATAAAATTACAAGAAATGTTACCAATATCTTTAATACATCTAGAAGAACAACTTTGAAAAACTTGAGAATACATAACAAAGAAAGAACTACTTTGGTAACAAAAAAAATAGGTAATTCTATCAATTAAAAAAGAAATAAGTTGAATTTATTAAATTCAAGAAAAATAAAAATATTAATTTTTATATTTTTTTTAATAAATTTTATTATTTTTCATATAGTTAAAAATAATCTTTTAGATTTTTATTTCTTCTCTGTTTAATTATTATTACTAATTAATAATTATGAAACAAAAAGAAGTTGTTACATCAGAGAAAATACCAGTTAAAAAAACAAAATCATCATGATGTATTTGTCATAATAAAAAGAAAAAATTAAAGAAACAAACAAATTTATCTCACAAAAAAGTCAATATTTCTTCTATAATCTTTAATCCATTAAAGGTATATATTTTTTTTTTTTATAAGGAATATATAATTAGTATAGTTATTATTTTTGTATGGCACATAGTGCTTTTGAAAGGAAGTTTATTTAGTTACTTGACACAAGTTTGCTTTGGCAAGTTTTGGGGTATAACAGACGCATAATCACTATTGGTAGCTCAGCCTTTTAATTCAATAACCTTTCATTTCACAAAATATTGGAATCAAAGAATAGGAGTAGTTATTGTCTTTTAAGACAGTGCTTTGGATCTAACTACTAGTGTTTTAA
Source organism: Diversispora epigaea (assembly GCA_003547095.1). Classification (NCBI taxonomy): domain Eukaryota; kingdom Fungi; phylum Glomeromycota; class Glomeromycetes; order Diversisporales; family Diversisporaceae; genus Diversispora; species Diversispora epigaea. Next base: position 356,502 of record PQFF01000184.1, on the reverse strand, counting down.
ACACCCTCCCATGCAATCCCATAAATTTTTTATTAAAATATTTTGTTATTTTTCAAAATTTATTTTTATTTAAATATATTTATTAAACTTAAAATTTTTTTTTAAGCATCAAATCCAATCCGCAACTCGAGGATTATGTACTTTTAATAAAATTCATTATTTAAAAAATGAATGGTTAAGTATTCCTCTTTGTGCTTCCAATCAAATATCATCTAAAGAAATAAAAACCAAATACAACATAACAACACAACATCAGGAAACTTTTCGGGGCGTAAATTTACAGAAAATTTACGGGACCTACAGAAATTTACGCCTAAAAAAATCAATTTTTTTGACTTTGATCACTATTTATAAGACAGAGAGCGATTTTTTACTAAGATATTTCTATGACAGATCGAAAGATCTGGTTCTTAGCTACAAGATGATATGTGTTTCATTTCTGTAACATTAATATTCGCGAAGATATTCACGTTTAAAGTTTCACATTTGTGAAAAAATTTCCGCGTAAATTTTTCGAAAATTTCCGTAATTCTGCCGGAATCTCACGTGACGTCATAGAAATTTCCGGCAGAATTACGAAAATTTTCGAAAAATTTACGCGGAAATTTTTTCACAAATGTGAAACTTTAAACGTGAATATCTTCGCNATTTAGTTACTTGACACAAGTTTGCTTTGGCAAGTTTTGGGGTATAACAGACGCATAATCACTATTGGTAGCTCAGCCTTTTAATTCAATAACCTTTCATTTCACAAAATATTGGAATCAAAGAATAGGAGTAGTTATTGTCTTTTAAGACAGTGCTTTGGATCTAACTACTAGTGTTTTAAACACCCTCCCATGCAATCCCATAAATTTTTTATTAAAATATTTTGTTATTTTTCAAAATTTATTTTTATTTAAATATATTTATTAAACTTAAAATTTTTTTTTAAGCATCAAATCCAATCCGCAACTCGAGGATTATGTACTTTTAATAAAATTCATTATTTAAAAAATGAATGGTTAAGTATTCCTCTTTGTGCTTCCAATCAAATATCATCTAAAGAAATAAAAACCAAATACAACATAACAACACAACATCAGGAAACTTTTCGGGGCGTAAATTTACAGAAAATTTACGGGACCTACAGAAATTTACGCCTAAAAAAATCAATTTTTTTGACTTTGATCACTATTTATAAGACAGAGAGCGATTTTTTACTAAGATATTTCTATGACAGATCGAAAGATCTGGTTCTTAGCTACAAGATGATATGTGTTTCATTTCTGTAACATTAATATTCGCGAAGATATTCACGTTTAAAGTTTCACATTTGTGAAAAAATTTCCGCGTAAATTTTTCGAAAATTTCCGTAATTCTGCCGGAATCTCACGTGACGTCATAGAAATTTCCGGCAGAATTACGAAAATTTTCGAAAAATTTACGCGGAAATTTTTTCACAGATGTGAAACTTTAAACTTGAATATCTTCGCGAATATTGATGTTACAGAAATGAAACACATATCATCTTGTAGATAAGAACCAGATCTTTCGATCTGTCATAGGAATATCTTAGTAAAAAATCCCTCCCTGTCTTATAAATAGTGATCAAAGTCAAAAAAATTGATTTTTTTAGGCGTAAATTTCTGTAGGTCCCGTAAATTTTCTGTAAATTTACGCCCCGAAAAGTTTCCTGATGAAGACTTGTTAATAGAAACACTTATTAGGGAAGCTAAATTTAATAATGATGATGTTCTCGAAATTCCATCAAAATTTTTGATATTAATCGAAACTGACATTATCAATAAAATTAAGTTAATAAATAAAAAAAGACAATTATGAATTAAATTCGATCGTTGGTTAGGATTAAAAGAACCAATTTGAAAAAATGTTTATGAACATTTAAGATTGAAATGGAAAAAACTTAAACACGCGATGGGTGTTCAAAATAATATTAAATTACAAAATCTACAAAAAACAACTAATACATATATTACATGAAACAAAAAAACCAAACTAATACTATTAATACATGAAAATATTCAATCATTGAATGGGTTGATAAATTTTTATCATATGATAAAACCAGAATGTATTGTAGATCTAAATAATAGGACTTTAGTTCATCTTGAAAATATTGACAATCAAACTGTTGTAACGTAAGCAACAAATGCAATTAATGACTATTATTTCCATACACTAAAACATTCTTCCCATCGAAGTGATAATTTTTGGGAAAATTTCATAGAACATTTTGGTGCATATACTAGAAATAATCTTTTACCTTTTACTAGTTCAAATACAGCTAGCACACATAATTCTGAGTATGAAAAATGAGTCAATAATTTACTTTATGAGCTAATACCACTATTGGATTGTATTAATAAATTTGTTCAAGTCTATTATCCAGATTTATACACAAAGTTAAGTAAACTAGAGTGGGGTCTGTTTGCACCTAAAATATTTGGAGTATTCCTGATGATTGCAGTAAATTTCAATACCATTAGTGACAATTACTGCGATAAACATGATAATCCAAATTGTTTATGTATTTTAATAGCATTAGGCAATTTTGATGGAGGTGAACTTTGTTTTTTTCAACTTAAAATTATCATTCCACTTTGTCCAAATCAAATTGTAGCTTTTTCATCAAGATTATTATTACATGGTAATCTTCCTGTAAAGAGAGGAATTTGTCATAGTATTGTTTATTTTGTTCATAGTTCATTTTTTCATAACTTGCGAGACTTTACTAAAGTATATAGTGACTTTGAAAATGGAATTGAAAGAAATACAAAAGGAAAAATTATATTAAAACCTGTTGCTCGACAAAATTTAAAAGATGCACGAAACTTTTATCAACCAATTAAACTTACTAAAGCAAAATTAAAACAAATTCAAATTTCACCTGTATCTACTGATTGTAGACGTAAATATATTAGTAAGTAATTTTATTACAAGATATTAATTTTATTAATTTTACTTAAAAAACATTAATATAATTTATTATTTTTTTTTAGATTTAAGAAAAACATGTAAGGGATTAAAGGCAGAAGAAGAAGATTTAATTTCTGATACAGAATAATAATAAATAAATATTTATTTATTTTATTTTCATCGTATGTATTACTTATATTATTTAAAAANAATTTACTTTATGAGCTAATACCACTATTGGATTGTATTAATAAATTTGTTCAAGTCTATTATCCAGATTTATACACAAAGTTAAGTAAACTAGAGTGGGGTCTGTTTGCACCTAAAATATTTGGAGTATTCCTGATGATTGCAGTAAATTTCAATACCATTAGTGACAATTACTGCGATAAACATGATAATCCAAATTGTTTATGTATTTTAATAGCATTAGGCAATTTTGATGGAGGTGAACTTTGTTTTTTTCAACTTAAAATTATCATTCCACTTTGTCCAAATCAAATTGTAGCTTTTTCATCAAGATTATTATTACATGGTAATCTTCCTGTAAAGAGAGGAATTTGTCATAGTATTGTTTATTTTGTTCATAGTTCATTTTTTCATAACTTGCGAGACTTTACTAAAGTATATAGTGACTTTGAAAATGGAATTGAAAGAAATACAAAAGGAAAAATTATATTAAAACCTGTTGCTCGACAAAATTTAAAAGATGCACGAAACTTTTATCAACCAATTAAACTTACTAAAGCAAAATTAAAACAAATTCAAATTTCACCTGTATCTACTGATTGTAGACGTAAATATATTAGTAAGTAATTTTATTACAAGATATTAATTTTATTAATTTTACTTAAAAAACATTAATATAATTTATTATTTTTTTTTAGATTTAAGAAAAACATGTAAGGGATTAAAGGCAGAAGAAGAAGATTTAATTTCTGATACAGAATAATAATAAATAAATATTTATTTATTTTATTTTCATCGTATGTATTACTTATATTATTTAAAAAAATGATTTTAGAATTTAATTTTATTAAAATTAAATTTAACATATTTATATATATAGTTGATAAAATTTAATAAGTTTAAATTTTTAAAATATAATTAAATTATAAAATTATCTAAATAAATTATATATTTTAATAATTTAATTTAAATAAAGAATAGACTAAGTGAAATTATTAAAATAGATGAAATTATTAGTAAGTAGATAAATTAAATTTAATCTTAATATACTTTTGAAATAATAATCTAAAAGTAAAAGATTTTTTTATACGAAAAGATTAGTATATTTTTTAAATAGGAATTTATTTATATTAGCTATCTATTTTGTTTATAATTAATTTATATATATTAGAAATTATAGATATATCTCTAAAATATTCATATATAAAATTAAATACTTCTTTTTTTTAGTTATTAGATCAATATATATTAGATTGCTTGAATTTTTTAAAATAAATATAAAAGTAAAAAAAAATTTTAATTTTATTAATATCATTATTAATATTTTTAATTTTATTATATATTGATATCATTTTTTAATAAAAATATTAAAAATATTATATTATTTTTTAATTATATATTTGTGATTAGTATATAGTCAACTCATCATATAACAAATTTTTGATCTAGATATAATAAAAATATTCTACTACAATGAATCAACTAATTAAAATTTCTGAATTCTTCATTATCTTACTATAATGAAGCTAGGATGCTGAATAGTCACTTTATTGTATGGTAAGTTAATTTTAATAAAGAATATTTTATGATTTTCAATAACTACTGAAGTAATATAAATTTAAAAATAAATTTAAAAAAAACTTCCAGGAGCAACAGCGCTTGAAGTAGTGAATATCATTTATACGTTTATAAATTTCGGGTTTCATTTATTTCTAATTTATATTTTAATTATTTTTTCATTCCTCTCACTTTTCTTTTTTTATTCTGTTAATTTTAATTTTTAATTTTTATGAGTGAACAGTAAATGTGTAAACGAATGTAAATTGATGTGAGTAAAGTGAAATTATTAATGATAATGATGAATTATTTTTTTATTCAATAAAATTATCTTTGTGTGTGAATGTAAAAAACATTTTCTTTATCTTAAGATTTTCAATATAATTTTTGTATAAAGTTTCTGTATAGTTAATTTTATTATTCCTTATTATAATTATTACTAATCATTATTCCTTATCATTATTACTTTAATAAATAATCCGTTGTGAGTTCTCATGAGTACTAACTATCCGAACTTATCCATTATAATTTTTACTTACTTTTCTTTTATACTTTGTCAATAATTGATAATAATTATAAGGTTACTATCAGTTATGATGGATACTTTCTATAAAAGATATAGATTTTAAGAAATGAAATCTTGTGAATAAAACATGAATGGAATCAAATAATTTAAATTGACTTTAATTGAGACGGATATATATATTATTATTACAAGAGACATGTAATAATTTAATTTTGTTAAATATTTCTATTCTTCTCAAATATCAAATTAATTTCCTAAATAATATGGATTGCATAATGTCTTTTTTTTCATAGAAATAAATACTTCAGGCAAAAAAGTCATAAAAATAAAAGTTGAAGTTCAAAGAAATTTTAAATTCCACTTCAATAAATACCAATAATCAAGACTATCTTGCGTATTGTGACAGGCAGTTCAAACAATATAAAATTAATATAATTTCTAAAGTTATTCCATTTTACTAGTATCATAAGAATAACTTATACAGTATCTATATACATTTGTATGTACCTAAAAGAGATATCTTTTTTGAATTTGAATTTGCAAAAATATATGTGAAAATATGTAGAATATCATCAATAATATATAGATATTATCTTAATAAAATGAAGAAAAAACATGCATAATGTGCAAAATCTGTGCGAAATTTAATAATTAATAATTGAATTAATTACTATTGTTGCCATATCACTATTATTTAATGGGAGACAAATGAATAAATAAATGAATGAAATTTAAATTTTATAATAATATCTATATCGAATCGATTATCACAAACTTATAAATATTTTCAAATATCAACACACAATAATTCAAGAAATCCGTTAATCAATGGATTAGTGTATTAAATAATGTGCATTTAATAAATATTTTTAGTAGACATTTCTTTATGACAATGACATTATACATTGCATTTTGTGAATGTATTATGATGAAATAAATTCAGATATTTGCACAGAAGTTACAAACATATCTGCATAATTTCGGATCAATTAAGTTTATGATAATAATAGTATGTAATTCCATAAAATTTTAAAAAGGAAGCCATAAAGTTGATTTGAAAAAAAAACATACAAATGGGCTCTGATTATAAATAAAGTAATTTTAAATTTATTAATTATGCTCGATAAATATAAAAAAATATAAAAAAAATCAAACATATATAAATTTCATAAATATTATCTGAGATCGAAAATATCTAACTGGTTTTCTTAATAACCTTAAAAACTTCATAATCAACAATTGAGAACATTTTTGTTGTAGTTGCAGTTCTGATAGGTTTTTCATAAAGACCATTATTATGACACTTACATCTATTACCCAATGTAAAATTGGATCTAGCACTTTCCATACTAAGAGCAGATCCAAAATATGGACCATATGTCTTTTGATGAGTTTTGGATATTTGCCAAAATGCAATTGCATCAATTTTTACTCTGCTAAGAATTGAATTTTGTATATTGCCATTTTTCAATGAGAAAATAAAGCTATCATCAGCTTTTATACAACTACCAATATAGCCAGGAACTGCAGTAGTATTAGCATCCCAAATTAAAGGATTATAACCTCCAAAGATTTCTTCGGTTCCTTTAACTTTCATAATCACTACAGTACTAGCATGACCATGGCAAGTATCCCAAAACATTTGAGGTGCGAATCCATTGATGCTTCCTCTTAAAATTAATTGAAACTCATATGCATATTTGCTAAAGAATAAGTACTTGATTTACGATCAATCCAAGAGGAAATTTCGGCTACATGTTCCGTTGTACGGATAGGCAATTCTTGAATCAAAATTGTTCTTGGTGGTAAAATTATTGATTCTATTGGTTGGTCTGGAGCTATGAAATACTGAGTCAAATCATCCCAAAGTTGTTCATCAAGAATTTTCTTGTAAAGTTTTATTTTTTTTAAAGCATCAATACCAGGGATATGGAAATATCGAATTAAAGGTAGGCATTGCTGAAGAGTAGTTTTTAAAGTTGTAAAGTTTTCATTGGTCCATTCTTTAAAGTTTACAGGTAAAGTGGAATTCTGAGCAATTCCCCATTTTATAATATATTCCCAAATTATCACCTCTTCAAGTTGTAAATCATCTCGTTTGAGGAGTGATACCAATGCAGATTCTTGAAGAGAAGTGAAATCTTCAGCATCAAAAATGAGAAATGGATACTTTGCAACAATATCATTGCAAAATTTTCCTAAATTTTTGAAATTATTTCCAGTAAAAATTGAACGATAAACTAGAGAAAAATGAGATTTTAGCCAAGAACTTTTAGTTTCAATAAGATGGTTTTCAAGTTTTTTTGTTAATTCTTCGATCTCAAATTTATTTGCTGTCATCATTAAATCAAAAATAAACTTTGTTTCTGCATTCTCTAAATCAACAATCCCACCATAAATATATCTTATGAAATAAAATAAAAATTATTNCGATCAATCCAAGAGGAAATTTCGGCTACATGTTCCGTTGTACGGATAGGCAATTCTTGAATCAAAATTGTTCTTGGTGGTAAAATTATTGATTCTATTGGTTGGTCTGGAGCTATGAAATACTGAGTCAAATCATCCCAAAGTTGTTCATCAAGAATTTTCTTGTAAAGTTTTATTTTTTTTAAAGCATCAATACCAGGGATATGGAAATATCGAATTAAAGGTAGGCATTGCTGAAGAGTAGTTTTTAAAGTTGTAAAGTTTTCATTGGTCCATTCTTTAAAGTTTACAGGTAAAGTGGAATTCTGAGCAATTCCCCATTTTATAATATATTCCCAAATTATCACCTCTTCAAGTTGTAAATCATCTCGTTTGAGGAGTGATACCAATGCAGATTCTTGAAGAGAAGTGAAATCTTCAGCATCAAAAATGAGAAATGGATACTTTGCAACAATATCATTGCAAAATTTTCCTAAATTTTTGAAATTATTTCCAGTAAAAATTGAACGATAAACTAGAGAAAAATGAGATTTTAGCCAAGAACTTTTAGTTTCAATAAGATGGTTTTCAAGTTTTTTTGTTAATTCTTCGATCTCAAATTTATTTGCTGTCATCATTAAATCAAAAATAAACTTTGTTTCTGCATTCTCTAAATCAACAATCCCACCATAAATATATCTTATGAAATAAAATAAAAATTATTAACTTATGTAACTTATCATTGTTATCAATATATTATTCTTATCAAAGAATAGTAATAACTTACTTGAGAATAATATCAAAAATTTCATCCGAAATATTTGACTTAATAATTGTCTTGATATTGTTTTCATTTGGGATAATATTTTTCAATTCTTTACAAAAGTAAGGTGAGCGACATTTTAACACATTAGAGTGCGCTGTAAAGGATTTCTCATTTTTAACAATAATGATTACATTGTATTCGTCTTTATTACTGAGGAGTTCAATAAGATTCTGTGATAATTTATCAAAAAATTTGAAAGTCATTTTTTTATTGTGTAAACAAAAATTATAGATAAAAAACAACGAAAAATTAATATTTGTTGTGGCGTTGATGGTTATACGTTACTAACTTTGTATAGAATTTGGTTCAATACAATACAAATGAATTTAATTTATCTGAAAAAAAAATACGAGTAATAAATCAAGTAGTAAATCAAGTATCTTGTCGTACACGCATTTCTTCATTCTTGTCATACATAAACTGACATTCTAATACTGGATATAATTTAAATGAAAATATCACATTCTATATTTAAAAAAAAATTCGACAATCTTATTTATTTGCAAAATTTATTGTTTTGATTATTTAATAATTACGTATATGTATTTATGTAAGTAAGTCAAAATTATAATAAAAAATTAAAATTAAAAATTTAAATGATAATAAAAAATTAAAAAAATTAAAAAAAATTAAATTATAATGAAAAATTAAAAATTAAATAACAATAAAAATAGATTAATAAAATGCTAAGACGGCCGTGGTAATTTTAATAAGAAATAATAAATAACGTAGTGCTTGATGTTAATGTAATATTCTTTATATTCATATATCTTTAGTGCATTTTAAGTTTCATTTATTTATTAATTATATTTTAATTTAGATCTTCATTCTGTTAAATCTCGATTAGCAATTTCCAAGTGTGACAGTAAATGAGTGAGTATCCGTGCGAAATTTAATAATTAATATTTATTATCGTCAACTACTGCTGCTGTTATTATTATTTTAGTCACAATTATTTCATTTGATGAGAAAGTAATTGAAGCAATGAATGAAATTTAAGAAATTTATAGTTTTTTTTTTAATCCAAAGAAATTATTTAGTTTTTAATAATAATATTGAATATCACATCTGATAATTCAAATATTCACTTATCATACACGCACATACACACAATTTAAACATAAATTTCATGATCGAGAATTATTCAAAGATATGATTATGAATAGAAGAAAAAAAATTTCATTACAATTCTAATCGCATAGTCATTTAATGTGCACGTGTGAAGTACATAAACATTAATCAAGATCTTACTATTTGAATCTTAATTTTAAATCTATATTTAATTTCACAATTTTTAATTCATTAATTCTTTAAATAACAGGATTTTATTTTTTTTAAAAAAAATTTTATTTGATAATTGCTTTTTTAAAGAATGACAAAAAAGATTTAATTTTAGAAACTTCAGCTAAGCAATCAACAATATCAATTAATTTGTAATGTCAAACTTTGCAACGTTGCAAATTTCCCTATTATTATTCTTCTTCTTGATCAATTATAATTATTTTAATTAATTATTTATTTATTTAATTGCTTTTATTTTATTTCATTCAATTGAATTATCTATTGAATTTATTGAATGAATTTACTAAATCGAATCGTTGAGATATATTTACTTTGAATTTTAAATATTATATAAATATAAATAAGAGGTAGAGGTATAGGTTGGGTGCTAATGATATTTAATTAGAACTATAAGACGATATCTATTATTGATAAAAATAATAAAAAAAATCAAAATAATTTTAGCAGGCATCACTTTGATTCAAAAAATTAAAATTTGTACATTATAATTAACAAAAATGATTTATAAAATACTGTTTAAAAATATGCATACACTTATATAACAATGAATAATCTCACACAATACATGTAAATAAAATGTATATGATAACTTTTATTTCATTACTAACCATCTGGCAATTATTCCACAAGTTTCTTTTTTAGGAGATACATTTATGATGGAATGTTGATTCAGAGGATATTAAACAAAGTTTAGCCTTGATTTAATGATTGCAGCTAATGAACTTGAAATCAAAGAATTAACCAAAAAATTGGAAAATCATCTTATTGAAACGGTTAAAATCTTATTTTTTTTTTTATCCAACGGAGCCATGCTCCAATAAACTTTATTAATAAATTTAAAGTTACAATGTATACATGAAAATTTATAATATATCTATTGAAACCGACTAAAAACCAACTATAGAAAATTTTACCGTCCGGCCCATCGTTGCCTAGGTTTCACTAGGAACTGATGGCCATAACTCCATCAGAAAAAAACTTTTATTTTATATAAATTGTATCCACTATATTTGTTACTTTTAAGAAATATATCATCTATAAAATAATCTATCTTTTCTTTTTTTATCTTTTGTTTCTCTTTTAAGTATTCTTTTTCTTCATCTGATTTCTCTCCCATTATAAACATTCCATCTTGATTATGTTGACTTCTATTAGCAAACTTTATTTTTATATTTTTTTTCTTTTTTGCTCTAATTGTAATTCCATTATCTTTTTCCCATTCTATTATTTTTTCACAACGATCTTTCCATATATTTTTTAAAATTGTTTGAAAATCATTGAAAGTTTCCATTATTATTCTTACTGCCATNTCTTTTTTAGGAGATACATTTATGATGGAATGTTGATTCAGAGGATATTAAACAAAGTTTAGCCTTGATTTAATGATTGCAGCTAATGAACTTGAAATCAAAGAATTAACCAAAAAATTGGAAAATCATCTTATTGAAACGGTTAAAATCTTATTTTTTTTTTTATCCAACGGAGCCATGCTCCAATAAACTTTATTAATAAATTTAAAGTTACAATGTATACATGAAAATTTATAATATATCTATTGAAACCGACTAAAAACCAACTATAGAAAATTTTACCGTCCGGCCCATCGTTGCCTAGGTTTCACTAGGAACTGATGGCCATAACTCCATCAGAAAAAAACTTTTATTTTATATAAATTGTATCCACTATATTTGTTACTTTTAAGAAATATATCATCTATAAAATAATCTATCTTTTCTTTTTTTATCTTTTGTTTCTCTTTTAAGTATTCTTTTTCTTCATCTGATTTCTCTCCCATTATAAACATTCCATCTTGATTATGTTGACTTCTATTAGCAAACTTTATTTTTATATTTTTTTTCTTTTTTGCTCTAATTGTAATTCCATTATCTTTTTCCCATTCTATTATTTTTTCACAACGATCTTTCCATATATTTTTTAAAATTGTTTGAAAATCATTGAAAGTTTCCATTATTATTCTTACTGCCATTCTTTTATCCTTACATATTTCTGTTATTTTGTTCATAAGTATATCTGGAATGTAACCTTTAATAATTTCAAAAAATGTAAAATAAGGACTATGTTTTGTAGATTCATAATCAACTTCACCATAATAATTTAAACATGTTATTAACAATTCTTTTGTCTGGAGTTTATTTTTAAGTATTTTTTCTCGTAAAATGATTTTAAACTTAATAATTAAGTCTTTTATTGGATCTTCATCTCCTCCCCTTTTACAAGTAAATATATGTAAATTGTCTTCTTCTGCCTTATCACAAAGTATGCATTCTGTGTTTTCATATAAATCTGGCCTATGTAAATGTCTTTTTGTTATTGATGGTAATTCTTACAAAATAGTTTCATAGCAAAACTTCTTTTATATGAATCTGTATTGTTTGTAATATCAGATGTTAATTTACTTGGATATTTTGTTTTAAAAGTAAGATTCCAGTCGACTATTTTATTTTTTTCACTATTTGTAAAGTATTTAAATCTTTCTTGAAACTTCCAATCAATCATTGTTTTCACTTTATATATTTCTTTTATTTCTTGTTTTATGGGTATTTCTAAAAGAGAAGATTTCCACATTGGTATAAAATTCCTGTTTTTTATATTTTTGTAATTTAATGAGATTGTTGTGCCTTCANATTCTTTTGTCTGGAGTTTATTTTTAAGTATTTTTTCTCGTAAAATGATTTTAAACTTAATAATTAAGTCTTTTATTGGATCTTCATCTCCTCCCCTTTTACAAGTAAATATATGTAAATTGTCTTCTTCTGCCTTATCACAAAGTATGCATTCTGTGTTTTCATATAAATCTGGCCTATGTAAATGTCTTTTTGTTATTGATGGTAATTCTTACAAAATAGTTTCATAGCAAAACTTCTTTTATATGAATCTGTATTGTTTGTAATATCAGATGTTAATTTACTTGGATATTTTGTTTTAAAAGTAAGATTCCAGTCGACTATTTTATTTTTTTCACTATTTGTAAAGTATTTAAATCTTTCTTGAAACTTCCAATCAATCATTGTTTTCACTTTATATATTTCTTTTATTTCTTGTTTTATGGGTATTTCTAAAAGAGAAGATTTCCACATTGGTATAAAATTCCTGTTTTTATATTTTTATAATTTAATGAGATTGTTGTGCCTTCAAATAAAATGGCTAAAATCTTATTTTTCTCTAGTTTATCATTTAATTTTTAGTGGAAATAATTTCAAAGATTTAGAAAAATTTTGCAATGATATTGTTCCAAAATATCCATCTAATATTTGGCACTAAGATTTCACTTCTCTTCAAAAATCTGCATTGGTATCTTACCAAAGCGGTCATAATTTAGGAATATGTAATTAGATGGGGAATTTCTCAGAATTCCACTTTACCTGTAGACCATAAAGAATGGACCAAAGAAAACTTTACAACTTTAAAAACAACACTTCAACAATGCCTGCCTATCTCTAATTCGATATTTCCATATTCCTAGTGCTGATGTTATAACTTTGGGGAAATTTAAATCAGCGTTTTATGGCTCTTGACCAACCAGTAAAATCAATAATTTTATTACCAAGAACAATTTTAGTTCAAGAATTGCCTATCCGTACATTGGAACAAGCAAATACACTTCCGATATTATTATTTATATACGAGTTTAAGTATAAATGGATTTAATCCTCAAACTATTTGGGATACTGTGTTGATCTTGAAAGTTAAAAGAACAGAAGAAATCATTGGAGGTTATAATTCTTTAATTTGGGCTTCTAATCATAGTTGGAGAAAACTAATGATAGTTTTATTTTCTCATTAAAAAACGGCAAAATAAAAATTTAATTCTTAGCAGAGTAAAAATTTGTGGTAATGTAATTTTTAATATTGAAAAAAGTAGTCAAGTGAATTTTGAATTTGATTTTTATATGTATAGTCATAGCTCTAATTTTACGTTAGATAATTACAGTGTGTGTAATAATAAATGTGGTGATTATAAAAAGTCCATTAGAACTAAACTACAACAAATAATTTCTCAATTGTTGATTGTGAAGTATTTAAGATTATTAAGAAAACTAGTTAGAAATTTATTATAATTAATGAAATTCATATATTAATTTTTTATCTATATTTTTTTTTTAATATTTATATTTCTTAATATTTATTGAGTCTTATAAAATAAATTTAAAGTATTAATTATTAGTCCAGAGCCCATTTGCACGTTTTTCTTTTGAAATTTTAAGTTATCATTATATTAGACTAAACTTAATTGATCTGAAATTTTAATAGTTAATATAAATTAAAAATATTTATAAATATATCAAATGTTTTTAACTTCTGTGCGAATATCTGAATATATTATGATAGTTATTATAAAGATAACTAAATTTTCGATATCAGGTGTCTACTTGGATAACAATCCACGGAAGTCTTAAATTTAAAGAAAATGTTGTTTTCATTCGTGCCCAAAGATAATTTTATTAATAATGAATTGATTCATCATTATCATTCGCTTAATATCCATTCCTATAGAAAATAAATATTCATTAAATGTTAATTGTCTTTTTATCCATTGTGTTATCGCAATACATTCATTTACGTCATTTACATTAATCCATTATTTAATAAATTTCGTAAACTATATATTATATATATATATATATTTTAAATATAAATATACATATACATATCTTACCTATTACATCTTGAACTATCAATTAAAGAACTTCAGAACCATTCCAAGGAAGAAAGTTTTAAAAAAATTTATTAAAAAATATCTTTTATAAATACAAAAAATCACTAACATGAAAAATTACTCAAGATCAGATTTAATTCTAAGAAGGAGATATTTGAATAGCAATTCCAAGAAATAATATTTTAGATCGATCTTTGAATCCAAAATATCTCAACTTTCTCACGTTTTCAAGAATGTAATGCTTTGAAAAATGAATAATAATTAAATAAATAATAAATAAAATAAAATAAATAATAATAAAATAAATTTCAAATAAATCTCAAATAAATAAAATAAATAAATAACAAATAAAATTAATAAGATATATATATGTTAAAGTATAAAAGATAAAAATATATGAAGGATTAAAGAATTTAAAATTGGTATTTTAAACGAAGCATGAAACTTTAAGAATATAAAAAAAAAGTTGAAAGGATAAAATGAAGTATAATTAATAATTTTGTTGCTTAATTATTTAAACTAATTTCTAAAATTAATTTTTAAATATCTAAACTATTATTTTTTAAAAAGAAGCTTGTGAATAACATAAAAAAGTATATACATACATATTCATATTTAATACCGTACATTAAAATAAACGTGAAAAAATATAACAGGTAATTTAATTTTGTGCATTTTTTGTATGTTTTATAAAAAAAGTACATTCCACATTCACTCGTTCACATTTATTGTTTATTGTTCACTCATTCAAACTCATTCACTCACATTTGCTGTTCGCACATGAAATTTCCAATGGAAATTAACGGAAAAAAGAGAGAAAAGAACTTAATTAAAATATAATTAATAAATAAATAAATGAAACCATAATTTTAAAGATATATAAATATATATATATAAATGATATTACACTACAACTACATTATGGACTCACTGCGGCTATCTCGGCATTTATATTTATTTTTTAATAAATAAATATGGAATAAATAATAAATAATAATACAACATAAAATTGAATTGAAAACTTAGAATTGAAAGAAAAAAAAAATACATTTGCAGATGAAACCAAATAAATAGAAATTATAAAATTATCAAATTAAATTTTTTTATTGAATGTTTATCTCAATAACTTTTTTTCATAGTATAAATTGTTTTATAATTAATAACCAATTGGTTTGAACCACAAGTCCAAACCTCCATTTAATTTTTTTCTGACTTTTTTTTCAAAAGTAGCAAACTAAATAATTTTCTGTTGCAATAGAAGAAGTGATGTTATTCCTCAGAATTTTGTTATAACATTCTAAATTTCTATCGTCACATTTATCATGTTAGAAATAAGCACACGTGATCAAAATGAATTTCACAGTCCTTTTTATTGTTAAACATAATCATTGACATTATAACAAACTAAAGAAGTTTTGGAACTACACATACTTTACGTATAACTAAGTTTAAATGAAGAGAAATTTCATGATCTATTTACGGCACTTATTAAAAAAACCCCAATTGTGGTAACAGCATCTCAGTCAAAAAAAAATTACAAAGCTGTCGAATTTGATGCCATAGTTTATGTAAACTATATAATATCTAAAGTTTTACTATTATCATAAGAATAACATGTACAATATGTACCTAATAGAGATATCGTTTTTTGAATTTATAAAAATATACGTAAAAATATGTAGAATATCATCAATATTATGTAGCTATTATCTTAATAAAATGAAAAAAAAATGGATAATGTACAAAATCTGTGCGAAATTTAATAATTATTAATTGAATTAATTACTATTGTTGTCACTATCACTATTATTATCGCTAATGCCACTGTTATTATTATTATTATTTGATGGGAGACAAATGGATAAATAAATGAATGGAATAAATGAATGAAATTTAAATTTTATTATCGAATCGATTATCACAACTGATAAATCTTTTCAAATATCAACACACTATAATTCAAGAAATCCGTTAATCAATGGATTAATGTATAATGTACATTTCATAAATATTTTTAATATGCATTTCTATATGACATTATGCATTACATTTTCTGAATGTGTTGTGATAAAATAAATTCAGATATTTGCACAGAAGCTGATATCTGCATAATTTCGGATCAATTAAGTTTATGATAATAATTTCATAAAATTTTAAAAAGAAAGCCATAAGGTTGATTTGAAAAACATAGAAATGGGCTCTGATTATAAATAAAGTAATTAATTATGTTCGATAAATATTAAAAAAAAAAACGTATATAAATTTCATTAAATATTATCAGAAATCGAAAATTTCTAACTGGTTTTCTTAATAACCTTAAAAACTTCATAATCGACAATTGAGAACATATTTGTAGTTGTAGTTCTGATAGGTTTTTCATAATGAATGTTACTATTTTTACATACACTTTTATTATCTAAAGTAAAATTAGAGCTAGAACTAAACATAAAAAGATCCCACCCAAAATGTGGACTATAAGTATGTTGAAGTTCTGTGCCAACGTTCACAATAGCTTTCTCACGAATTTTTACTCTGCTAAGGATTGAATTTTGTATATTGCAATTTTTCAATGAGAAAATAAAGCTATCATTAGTTACTCCCCAGCTACTAATGGGATCAGTAATCCAAGATAAAGGATTGTATCCTCCGAGGATTTCGTCTGTTCCTTTAACTTTTATGATCACCACGGTGCTAGTATGATCATGGCAGGTATTCCAAAATGTTTGAGGTGCAAATCCGTTTATACTTCTTCGTAAAATCAATTAAAACTCATATGGAGTGCTTGTTAAAGAATAAATACTTGATTTACGATCAATCCAAGATGAAATTTCGGCTACATGTTCACAAGTAATAATAGTAGAAAGTGTATTTGCTTGTTCTGTTGTACGGGCAAGCAATTCTTGAACTAAGATTGTTCTTGATAATAAAATTATCAATTTCACTGGTTTGTCAGGAGCTATAAGATACTGTTTCAAGTCTTCCCAAAGTTGTTTATCAAGAATTTTCTTGTAAGGCTTTAATTTGTCCAAAACATCAGTACCAGGAATATAGAAATATCGAATTAGAGGTAGGCATTGTTGAAGAATAGTTTTTAAAGTCGTAAAGTTTTCATTGTTCCATTCGGTAAGGTCTACGGGTAAAGTGGAATTCTGAGCAATCCCCCATTTTATAATATATTCCCAAACCCAAATTATCACCTCTTCTAATTGTAAATCATCACGTTTGAGTAGAGATACCAATGCAGATTCTTGAAGCGAAGTAAAATCTTCAGCATCAAAAATGAGAGATGGGTATTTTGCAACAATATCATTGCAATAATTTTTCAAATCTTCGAAGTTATTTCCGTTAAAAATTAAACAATAAACAAGAGAAAAATGAGACTTTAACCAAGAACTTTTAGTTTCAATAAGATGATTTTCTAGTTTTTTTGTTAGTTCTTCGATTTCAAATTCATTTGCTGTTATCATTAAATCAAAAATAAATTTTGTTTCTACATTCTCTAAATCAACAATCCCACCATAAATATATCTTATGATATAAAATAAAAATTATTAATTTATGTAACTTATTATTGTTATCAATAATAATATTTTTATTAAAGTAAAGTAATAACTTACTTGAGAATAATATCAAAAATTTCATCTGAAATATTTAGCTTAGTAATTGTCTTAATATTGTTTTCATTCGGGATAATATTTTTAAATTCTTTACAAAAGTAAGGTGAGCGACACTTTAACACGTTTGAATGGGCGGTAAAAGATTTCTTATTCTTAACTTCAATAATTACATTATAATCGTCTTTATCGCTAAGAAGACAATAAAATTTTGGGATAATTTCTCAAAAAATTTAAAAGACATTATTTTTTTTTATGTAAAATGTAGGAGGCGCTTAGTAATACTTGACCATTTATTATTTAAAATATGCAAAATTATATCATGTGACTATATTTATGCAGCTGCATATAGGTTTGTGTTGCTTCAATAATTAGGTATATATGACAAGAAGAATGTGATATTTGTGCGTGATACTTGATTTACTTGTATTTTTTTTCAAGTTCTAAAATGAAATAGAAATTTTGTTAATTTCGTTAATTTATTATAAGATTAATACTAAATGAAATAAATGAATACATTAAGAAAAATTAATGAGAGAAAGCATTCAATAAAACGGAAATATAATTTAAATAAAAATATCACATTCTAAATAATTTTTGCATTTTTTAACGCACTATCGGATCAAAAAAATTTAATATTATTCTATTTTAATTTTAATTTCAATTTTATTTAATTTTTTATTTATGTGTGCTAGAGAAATAATAAAAATTAATAATAAATAAATAAAATAAATAATAATAAATAAATAGAATAATAAAAAAAAAATCAAATAATAATGAAAATAAATAAATATAAAATGCCTAGATACCCCCATAAATAATGAAGTGCTTGATGTAGTTATATATTCAAATAACTTTATTAAATTTTAAGTTTCATTTATTTAATAATAAATTATTTTCTTTTATTGAATAAAATTTTCACTGTGTCTAATTTCTTTATACTTAAGATTTTCGATATAATTTTTGTAATCCAATAATGCATACATTATTGTAAAAAATTTCCGTAGATTTTAATCGTATAATTAATTTTATTATTCCTTATTTTATTATTATTATTATTTTATATTATAATTATCATTATTTCTTTCATTATCTGCTATTGCTTTCACGTGTTATAGTAAAATGCATTATTTGTAAATCCGTGTGAAATTTAATAATTGATAAGTGCGCTAATTACTAGTCACGGCATCAGGAAATTTTTTTAACCGTAAATTTGCGTAGGTATCGAAAAGTTATACGATCTGTATAAATTTGCGTAAAATTTCACGATACCCACACAAATTTACGCAATTTTGCATAATTACGTAAATTTACGGTTAAAAAATTCCATGATGATAAATACATTTTTTTATTGCCACAAATTAATTGAGTTATTCACAAGTTTCTTTTTTAAAAGATTAGCGGAAATCTAATAGCATAGATATTTTAAAGTTAGTTAGTTTAGAAATTAGATGGTTTAGATAGTTTAGAAAATAGCTTCCGAGTTTAATTAAAAAGAATAAAAATATTAGATATATTTTATTTTTTCCTTTCAACTTTGTTTTCATTCTTCAATCCCTAAGCTGAAATGTCGATTCTAAATTCTTTATTTCTTTATATATTTTTATATCTTTTATATTTTAACGTATAATTTTGTGCTTGATGATTTTTATTTATTTGTGCATGTCAGAGAAATAATAATAATAATAATAATAATAATAATAAAAATTTAAATAATAATAAAAATAAATAATTTAAAATTCCGAGATAGCCGCAGTAAGTACGATAAATAACAAGTAATGATGATGAATAATTTTCTTTATTAACTTAAATTTTCTTTGCACATGTGAATGTAAGCAATATTTTCTTTATATTCAATATAATTTTTGTAACGTAATAATAATGCATACATTATGTAAAAATTTCTGTAGATTTTAATTGCATAATTAATTTTATTATTATTATTTATTTCCCTTATCATTACATATGGACGCATTTTAAGTATTAAAAAAACTGTTGCTAATAAGTGAAGTTAATATAATGCACCTCCTCTATTAATCAAAGTTCTCCTTTAGTACTAAATTAAACAAAAAATAATAAAAATAGNATATATTTTTATATCTTTTATATTTTAACGTATAATTTTGTGCTTGATGATTTTTATTTATTTGTGCATGTCAGAGAAATAATAATAATAATAATAATAATAATAATAAAAATTTAAATAATAATAAAAATAAATAATTTAAAATTCCGAGATAGCCGCAGTAAGTACGATAAATAACAAGTAATGATGATGAATAATTTTCTTTATTAACTTAAATTTTCTTTGCACATGTGAATGTAAGCAATATTTTCTTTATATTCAATATAATTTTTGTAACGTAATAATAATGCATACATTATGTAAAAATTTCTGTAGATTTTAATTGCATAATTAATTTTATTATTATTATTTATTTCCCTTATCATTACATATGGACGCATTTTAAGTATTAAAAAAACTGTTGCTAATAAGTGAAGTTAATATAATGCACCTCCTCTATTAATCAAAGTTCTCCTTTAGTACTAAATTAAACAAAAAATAATAAAAATAGAATAAAAGAAGAAATAAAATATTTGTCGCAGGTTAAAGGGTAAATCAATTGGTTAGGCAGACAGTTATTTATTAGTTTATTCAAACGAATAAAGTGACTTAACTTATTTAATAAAGTATTATAAAATAGTATAGGTGTATGTAAAATATTGTGCTTAATATTTTNTAATGATGATGAATAATTTTCTTTATTAACTTAAATTTTCTTTGCACATGTGAATGTAAGCAATATTTTCTTTATATTCAATATAATTTTTGTAACGTAATAATAATGCATACATTATGTAAAAATTTCTGTAGATTTTAATTGCATAATTAATTTTATTATTATTATTTATTTCCCTTATCATTACATATGGACGCATTTTAAGTATTAAAAAAACTGTTGCTAATAAGTGAAGTTAATATAATGCACCTCCTCTATTAATCAAAGTTCTCCTTTAGTACTAAATTAAACAAAAAATAATAAAAATAGAATAAAAGAAGAAATAAAATATTTGTCGCAGGTTAAAGGGTAAATCAATTGGTTAGGCAGACAGTTATTTATTAGTTTATTCAAACGAATAAAGTGACTTAACTTATTTAATAAAGTATTATAAAATAGTATAGGTGTATGTAAAATATTGTGCTTAATATTTTCACTTAGAGGTTAGAAGATAGTTAATATAATAAAGCTCTGAGGTTTATTTTTTATTATTATATATAGATCTGGATAATTACTCATTAGACCTTCATTCTACATGCATGGGTTAGAGTTTGTCAGGGTAGTGTATTTATCACCATGTGTCACACCTTCGAATATCAATTTTTATTAAATATCCTAGAGACAGAATTTTTTTACATGAAGAAATCATATTTGTCACCCAGTATTCGTCATCTCACACTGGATATATTCAATTATTTATGGTCCAATAAAATTCGGAGATCCGGGTTAAGAATAAAATCTGAACTAAGGGTCTAGGATTAGGGTCCTCTTTCATCACTTTCATATGATATGATCAATATAAATAATATGTGTTGCATTATTTATTGTATATAAATAATTCTCATCAATACTAACCACATAACTTACTATTATAATTTTCATTTAACCTTATTATCAGTTATGATGAATATTTACTTAAAAGATTTGAATACATTGTATTCATCCTTATTATTGAGAAGTTCAATGAAATTTCGGGATAATTTATCAAAAATTTTCAAAGTCATTTTTTATTGCGCAGAAAAAAAATTACAAAGAAAAATTAATTAATAGGTGTTATTACACAACGGCAGATTTAGTAATGATTGCAATTAATTGAATGAATGAATGAATTTAATTACTTAACTAGACAAACCTCAAAGTACTCCGTTCCTGGTCGCGCCGCTATCTAATTGTAATAATTTCTAATAAACTTATAATTAGGCATGTTTTTTCATAAAAAAAAATAATTTTAATGCTACAATATTTGATTTCACGAAAAAAAAATATTGAATTGAAGCTATTCAAGATTATCGTTCTTTCATCAATTAATTTATTTTTGTATTGTTAATTATTCCAAATTAATAATAATTGGAAATCGCATAAAATAATGTTTACCTTCATAAAATTAAATCAAGCCAACCAATGGACAATGATTTTTCATAAGCACAGACAAAAATTATTGATACTTTTCTTGAATTATAAAACCAAATTGACATTGAGTTAATAAAGTATATTGTTAAAATTAAAATAATATTAACATTAATTTAATCCAAGCGGGGTAGAAGAATAGGAGAAATAAAAAATTATTTATTACTATATTACTATTATATTATTAAATAAAATACAATTTGATAATTACATGAATAATGTCGAATAATAAATAAAGAATTACATCAAATATTAATCTTTTGTCCTATAATATATTTTCACCCAATTGGTTCGATACTTTCCTGTTCGAGAACTTTACCGTTACGGAAGATTTTAACTTTTTTCCCGATAAAAAAATTTATGGTTTTACCTTCTACTTCATAAAAAAATGGTAAAGTTCCAGGAATTAATCGCTTTTTTAGGCCGGGAATTTTTATTTCATATTTCCCAGTATTAGTAATTCCTGAATTAAATTGTCCAATTATTCTAATGACATTACCTGGAATTTGTTGAAAAGTGATTCTACCAGTAACGGCATTCGTGAAATCAACGAAACCAGCCTCATAACGCGGCGACAATTCAATTGGAAAAGCATTCGTAAAACAGATAAAGAATATGGAAAACGCAACCAAGATAGTAGCAAATGTAATTTTTTGATTCATTTTTAAATGTAAAAAATTTAAAATTTTTTAAAAATATTAAGTATTAAAGATTTGTTTTGTTTAGTAACATTATTTTTTAAAAAGAATGAATTCAATTTTTGTTGTTGAACAGGAAAATGTTGTTCTTTTATTTCTCATCATTTTGACCGTTAGTAATTAAAAAAAAATTTCATTAAGAAAGAATTTGAATTTGATTATTAATTTGCCAAATCATGTTTAACGTAAACAAGAAAGAGAAAAAGGATTTATTGTTTACATGGAGGTTGAAGAAACTCGTGATATTTTCATTGAAAGATGCAAGCATGGTTTATTATGCATCAAAGTTTTTTCTTCTAAATGAATAAGATGACTAATCTGGAATCTTAAAGCTTATTACTTTAAGTAAAAAATAAAGTTAAAATAAAGTAAAAATGATTGTCTGACTCCTTGCTAAATATAATTATACTATTCAAAGTGGGTTATTTCCAAATTTAGATGACTAATTAACCGCATATGCTAATAATTGTGAACTTTAAAAACAATAGAAGATATCTATAAAAATATTTTGTGATCATAAAAGTTTTGCTTAGAACTACATTGTTTTGATCACATGGGACATTTTACCAATCAAGATACTCGCAAATGATCATCGTTATGGCAGTGGCAGCTATTGATATATTACTATGTGCCTTTATTATTTGTCAAATTTTATTTTAATCATTCAAGGAAAGAATAAAATAAATATTTATCGTATCATATCTATCGCATTGTTTAAGTAATTATTCCCTCTATTCACTTCATGATGTTGAATATAACTTTTTTTTCAAAATGGGCTATTTTAGTTGCTTCATGTACAAATATTGAAAGTTAAATTTTTATTCATAGTAATAATAATAATAACAAATTATTATTTATCGCTCTTTTCAAATTAGTGCGATAATGTAAAAAATTTAGTTATATAATTGATTTGTATTTAGACAAATATCACGTGCCTGATCCTCAAATTTCGGCCAATAAAAATTTGTAATGTGACAAAACAACTGATCTCATGTGATTGATGATTATTTTTAGCCAATAAAAATTTGTAATGTGATTTTAAAATCACGTGACTTTCGCTCAACGATATTTCTTTATTTAAATCCATATTCTTAAATAACTTGATATAAAATAATAAAATATATCTATTAAACAGTTATTTCTACTTGCAAAAAATATATTTATTATAATTATTATGGTGAAATAAAATCAATAAAATCATACATGTAATAAATAATTTGATTTCAAAGATTTATTTAATTAAAAATATATTAAATATAAAGCTCTCAACGGTTCGGTTCGGTCCGGTTTGGCAGTAAAACCGAAACCGAACCGAAACTTCCGGTTCAGATTTGGTTTGAAACCGGGAACATGAATACTCAAACCGAAACCGAACCGAAACCGAACCGGTTTAAACCGAACCGAACCGGGTTTTTTCGGTTTAAATATTATTTTTTTTTTTTTACCTTCCAATAACGCGAAATTAATTATACAATAATTTTTTTATAATAATCCTTTCAGATCTGTATTTCATCTTTTAATATTATCTTATCCTTAAATTACCAGTTAAAATTATACTAATTTTATATTGAATATTTTATTGATTAATGAAAAAATAGATCCAAAATTAATTAAAACTAATTTTAAAATTATATAAAATATCTTAAAATTATCCAAAATAAATTTTTAAAACTATATAAAATTAATTTTAAAATTATATAAAATATCTTAAAATTATCCAAAATAAATTTTTAAAACTATATAAAATTAATTTTAAAATTATATAAAATATCTTAAAATTATCCAAAATAAATTTTTAAAACTATATAAAATTAATTTTAAAATTATATAAAATATCTTAAAATTATCCAAAATAAATTTTTAAAACTATATAAAATTAATTTTAAAATTATATAAAATAAATTTTAAAAACTATATTTAAAATTATATAAAATTAATAAAAAAATTTACATAATTTAATTATTTTCATTAATTTCATTAATATTTTAAATGATTCTTTATCAACAACAATAAAAGATTGATCATCAGCTACAATCCAATATATTAAATCTTCAATCCAATTCTCTTGAGTAAATATCTACAATTTATTTAAAGTTAATATTAAAAAATGAAGTTTAAAGAATTAACCTGTTTCGATTTCATGAACTACTTTCTAATCTCCATTTCTGTCACTAATTAAACTTATTCACCACAATTAGTAATATCTCCATTTAAATTTTCAAACAGATTGAATAAATATTCACAGATAAATTAACAATTTAATCTCCTTTAAAAAAACGTTGATTTCTTCGCGAATATTTGTTCAATTTGTATGAAATTTTAAACAAAGATACTACTAAATGTAATAAATAAGTTTAATTAGTGATGGAAATAGAGTTTAAAAAGCAGTTCTCAAGATCGAAATTGGTAAAGTTGTACAGTTAATATAATATTAAAAAAATTTATACATGCCAATGCTGTTTTTGATTTAAAAAATTTATCCAATGGTCCTGAAGTAGATATTTCTGGATTCAAATTTTTATGTTCACGAGAAATATGGCTTCTTAATGTAGAAGTTGAACTATCTTTAGCAGCCTTATAACTTTTACTAAAATATAAAAGGTCAAAAGTATATACATTTAATATTTTATATATTTACATTATATACATATATCTTTCTTTAATACTCACACGCAATGATTACAATAATATCTATTTTCTTCTTTATTTAAAGTAAAAAACTGATAGATAGAGGCTTTTCTTTTATTATTGGCATTATCACTATTATTGCCATTATTATTAATTACTGTTAAATTGTTATTGCTTGCTTCTGTTAAATTACTATTACTGGTTTCTCTTGAAACTGATGGTTCATTATGTTCTATATTTTCTTGAGAATTTTCTGATTCAGTATCACTTATAATCTTGGCCATTATAATTATAAAAAAAATAATCGTCAAAAAAAAATCTAGATCTTTATTAATATAAATAGATGGTGAAACCATGACAATATATAAACCGAAAATTTCGGTTTCGGTTTCAGTTTTTCGGTTTGGTTTCTATGAATAAACCGAAACCGAACCGAAACCGAACTGAGATATTCGGTTTATATATTTAATAAACTGAAACCGGACCGAACCGAAACCGGCGGATCAGTTTCGGTTTTTATCAAACCGATTGAGAGCTTTAATTAAATATTATGTTAAAAATAAAAAATATATATATTTTTGCAAATATAAAGTTATGTAAAGCTATGCAAAGCTATATAAAGGTTATGTAAAGCTATATAAAGCTTTTTTAATCAAAATATACTAGTCGAAATGGTCCAATTCGGCTAAAATTCAGCTGTGCAATTTTCAGCCGAAATATAACCGAAAGTTGGCCGAAATTTTTTGCCGATTGTTATGCCGATTGGCAACCAATCGGCAAAAATTCGGTAATAAAAATTCTGATAGAAATCAGAAAGAAATATTCAACAATCGAAAAGAAAACAGTAAGTAAATTTATTCAAAATTCTGATAGCAATCAGAAAGAAATATTCAAAATTCGGAAAGAAAACGATAAGTAAATTTATTCAGAATTCTGATGGAAATCAGAAAGAAATATTCAAAATCCGGTAAGTAAATTTATTCAGAATTCTGATAGAAATCAGAAACAAATATTTAAAATCCAGTAAGTAAATTTATTCAAAATTCTGATAGAAATCAGAAAGAAATATTCAAGAATTGTTTAAAATCTGGTAAGTAAATTTATTCAGAACTCAGATAGAAATCAGAAAGAAATATTCAAAATCCAGTAAATAAACTTGGTCAAAATTCTGATAGAAATCAGAAAGGAATATTCAAGAATTGTTCAAAATCCGGTAAGTAAACTTGGTCAAAATTCTGATAGAAATCAGAAAGGAATATTCAAAATTTGGAAAGAAAACAGTAAGTAAACTTGGTTAAAATTCTAATAAAAATCAGAAAGAAATATTCAAAATTTGGAAAGAAAACGATAAATAAACTTGGTTAAAATTCCAATAGAAATCAGAAAGAAATATTCAAGAATTGGTTAAAATCCGGTAAGTAAACTTGGTTAAAATTCTAGAAATCAAAAAGAAATATTCAAAAAATCAGAAAGAAAACTTAGTTAAAATTCTAATAGAAATCAGAAACAAATATTCAAAATTCGGAAAATAAACTTGGTCAAAATTCTGATAGAAATCAGAAACAAATATTTAAGAATTGGTTAAAATCCGGTAAGTAAACGAAAATGGCTAATGTTCTTTATTAAATAATCTAAAAATAATCATTAAAAATAATAAAAATAATATTAAAATATTCTAAAATATATTAATAAATGTCTATATATTATATATTTATTATTGTTCGGCCGAAATTTTTGAACTAGAAGTACTAACAAAACTCGGCCCATCTTCCCTTTCCGTTTGCACGAATTCGGTGTCATAAACGACATCTTCTTGTTCATTACATGCCCAATTAGGGGCTTTCACTAGAAGGGGGAAATCATACTGCTGAATTTCATCAGAATAGTTTCGTTTCCGTTGTAATTGAGCAGTAGTACTTGAAGCCGATTTGGGATCAACATCAGGAAACTTTTAGGGACATAAATTTACAGAAAATTTACGGGACCTACAGAAATTTATGCTCAAAAAAATCAATTTTTTTGACTTTGATCACTATTTATAAGACAGGGAGCGATTTTTTACTAAGATATTTCTATGACAGATCGAAATATCTGGTTCTTAGCTACAAGATGATATGTGTTTCATTTCTGTAACATCCATATTCGCGAAGATATTCACGTTTAAAGTTTTACATTTGTGAAAAAATTTCCGCGTAAATTTTTCGAAAATTTCCGTAATTCTGCCGGAAATTCACGTGACGTCATAGAAATTTCCGGCAGAATTACGAAAATTTTCGGAAAATTTACGCAGAAATTTTTTCACAAATGTGAAACTTTAAACTTGAATATCTTCGCGAATATTGATGTTACAGAAATGAAACACATATCATCTTGTAGCTAAGAACCAGATCTTTCAATCTGTCATAGGAATATCTTAGTAAAAAATCGCTCCCTGTCTTATAAATAGTGATCAAAGTCAAAAAAATTGATTTTTTTAGGCGTAAATTTCTGTAGGTCCCGTAAATTTTCTGTAAATTTACGTCCCGAAAAGTTTTCTGATGAAGTACATTTCTGAACAAGTGTTTTAGCTAAATATTACGCGAAAATAGATTAAAAAAAAATAAGTATTAAGAAAATTTTAGTAATAAATTGATAATAAATTAGTAATAATTGTTAAAGAATAAAAGCATTTCGGAAATAAATCAGAAATTGGTTTTTTTGCATATAATATTAAAAAAAAAGAGAGAAAAAATAAGTATTAGTAATAGAAAAAAAATAAAATCATTAATAAATCGGTAAAAAATCAATAATAAATAAAAGAATATAATTTTTTGCATATAATATTAAAAAAAAGAGAGAGAAAAAATAAGTATTAGTAATATTTCGGTAATAAATTGAAAGAGAAAAAAATAAATATCAGTAATAAATTATTAATAAATCGGTAATAAATAAAAAAATATAATTTTTTGCATATAATATTAAAAAAAAAAAAAAAAAGGAAAAAGATCTTCCAAACTCTTTCCGCAATCACCATCAAAAAAAATGTTTATAAATTATTTTATATAATTTTATTAATAAAATTTTATTACTTTCTTTATTCTACCTGTTTTTACAGTAATCTTTCCTCATAATCTCATCAACTTCATTTTGCTCAACATGTTATGAAGCTAGTTATATTAAGAACTATAACTTCAAACGAGAAACTGAACTATGTGGTTCGATGTTTTGAAACGAGTGACCTTTCTTTGCTAGTGTTGATATATCATGGTTTCATTTTATCTCTTCTTGTCGTATCTTTATTTTGGTTTTTATGAACGAGCCAGATATGCATTATTGGGCTGAGACTTGGTAAGGATCTGTCGAGCCATTGGTTAATTTTGCGCTAAAAGCTTTATTGAAAAATATGAATTCTCTTGCCAGGAGGTATCCATAAAATCTTCCGGGGGGGGGG
>PQFF01000184.1:290810-315783 GCA_003547095.1 Diversispora epigaea | reverse complement strand
AAAAAACCCCCCCCCCCCCCCCCCCCCCGTGAATAAGCACCATGTATAATTTAAAATATAATTTATATAGTATCAATGTTAAAATCGTGAATAAGCACCACTTTTATTTTTTATTATTATAAATTTTTTAACATAAGCATCGCCTGTAATTTATTATTATTATTAAAAATAAATTTTTTTAATCACTTAATATATTATTTTCATTATCTTCAATATCTGAACCATATGCTGATATGTCATCTTTTAAAATTACTTCACGATCATAATTTGTTTCATAATTATTTTCACCATCAGATTCATATATCATATGATCTTCCATTCCATCCATTGAATTTGAAATACCACATTTTTTAAACGATTTAATAACCATCTCTTTTGGTATAGAATCTCATGTCTCGAGAATCCAATTACAAATAACATTATAACCAGGTTTTTTAATGTTACCGCCTTTGGTTAAATCAAAATTTCCAACTGCCATCCATTGACGCCATTTTATACGAAGACGATCTTTAAAAAGTTTGTTTAAACAAACATCTAATGGTTGTACCACTGATGTAAGTCCACCAGGAATTACAACTAAATTACTATTTTCATCTTTAAATGCAAGTTTTATTTGTGAAGTTTTATGTGCTTCGAAAGAATCCAAAACCAATAATGATTTTTTCTTTAATAATCCACCAGATTGGTTTTTCCAAATTTCTTCTAACCATATTTTCATTAAATTCTCATCCATCCAAGCTTTTTCATACATTTTTACTATGATTCTAGATGGTAAATTTGGTAGGAAACGTTTTTCTTTAAAGATTACCATTGGAAGAAGTTTTGTACCATCAGCAAGAACTGTCAAAACACATGTAAAGCTATAAAAATATTAAAAATGTTATTAATAATAATATAAATTTTATAAAATAAATAAAATAAAATAAAAATTTTAATACCGATTTTTATCATTTCCTGTAGTTCGAATTTCAACTGTTTTTGATCCTTTTATTTCAATAGTAGTATTTCCTACCATATCAAAAAATACTGGTGTTTCGTCCATATTTCCTATTTGATTCAGTTCATAATTGTGTTCTCTTCTTTGTAAAATAATAAATTTATAGAAATCTATAATTTTTTGGTTGAGATTATCAGGTAGTTTCTGGCTTATTTTAGTTTTCCGTCGTAAAGCAAGGTTATATCGAGAAAGAAAACGGCTAAACCACATGTCAGATGTTTTAAAGTCTTTTGTATCAATTTCTGAAAAATCTTCTCTTAATATTTTTTTCATTTGTTCTTTTATAACTGTTGGCGTTACTCCAATTGCATTTTGTCGAAGTTCAATAATCCATTTCTTTAATTTTTCTTCAGCTTCAGGATATAAAGGTTTTTTTCCTGCTCCAACAGGACCCCGAGCAATCTATAAATAGGTCACATTAGAGTTTGCTTAGCTATCATAGTAAAATTTTTAAAAAGTTGCTTATTTTTAATTAAAATTTAAAAATTTACTTACAAAAATTATATTTTTCCTTTCTTATTTCCTAATTTAGTATTATCTGACCTATTCATAGATTGCTCGGGGTCCTGCTCCAACACGTTTGTTTTTTCCCTGTGCCGATGCAAGTTCTTCTTCTTTTTGACACCAACGTGAAATTTGACTATGATCGATATNATCAGGTAGTTTCTGGCTTATTTTAGTTTTCCGTCGTAAAGCAAGGTTATATCGAGAAAGAAAACGGCTAAACCACATGTCAGATGTTTTAAAGTCTTTTGTATCAATTTCTGAAAAATCTTCTCTTAATATTTTTTTCATTTGTTCTTTTATAACTGTTGGCGTTACTCCAATTGCATTTTGTCGAAGTTCAATAATCCATTTCTTTAATTTTTCTTCAGCTTCAGGATATAAAGGTTTTTTTCCTGCTCCAACAGGACCCCGAGCAATCTATAAATAGGTCACATTAGAGTTTGCTTAGCTATCATAGTAAAATTTTTAAAAAGTTGCTTATTTTTAATTAAAATTTAAAAATTTACTTACAAAAATTATATTTTTCCTTTCTTATTTCCTAATTTAGTATTATCTGACCTATTCATAGATTGCTCGGGGTCCTGCTCCAACACGTTTGTTTTTTCCCTGTGCCGATGCAAGTTCTTCTTCTTTTTGACACCAACGTGAAATTTGACTATGATCGATATTATATTTTCGCGCCGCAGCTCTTATACTATTATTTTTTACATACTGAATTATTGTTAATTTTTCTTGGGCAGTATACGAACAACGTTGTCTTTTTAACATAATGAAAAAAGCAAGGAAACGATTTTAAAATCTGGACAATTTTTATTGGTAGATCTTGGATCATGTGAATGTTAATCAAAAATTAAGAATATAAAATTCTACTGAGAATAAGCACCGGAATACAAGATGGCTTGATGTCTACATATATAAAAAGTGGTGCTTATTCACGGTAGGATACGGTATCTGATTTAAGCACGAAAATCTACTAATTCTTGGATTATTGCCAGGTCCAAATGAAGTTAGCCTACATAAAATAAATCATTATTTGGCACCAATTGTGGATGAATTGGAATCACTTTGGAATAGAATTATTCTAAATAAGACAAATAATTGTCCGAATGGAAAGAAAATCTGGGCAGCTTTAATATTAGTTTCTTGTGATGTACCTGCTGCTAGA
Organism: Diversispora epigaea; assembly: GCA_003547095.1. Lineage (NCBI taxonomy): Eukaryota > Fungi > Glomeromycota > Glomeromycetes > Diversisporales > Diversisporaceae > Diversispora > Diversispora epigaea. The sequence continues at coordinate 313,114 of PQFF01000184.1, read as the reverse complement.
AAAATCTGTGGTCACATTTCGGCATTAGTATCTTGTCATCGATGCGAAAAAAAGACAAATTACGAAAATCGGCAACATAATTTCGCTGGAATAGATGATATGGACAATTGGTTTATTGCAAAAGATTCATCCAAGTATCTTGAAAATGCTTTAAAATAAAGAGGTTGCAATTCGGATTCTGCTAGAAAGAAATTTACAAAAAATAGTGAAGTAAGATGGTCAGAATTGTTGCGCCTACCTTATTTTGACCCAATTCGATTTATAACAGTTGATCTGATGCATTGTTTATTTTTGGGTATTGCAAAATGGATTATGAAACGAATTCGGGTAGATATGAGAGTTTTATCATCAAATAATTTAAATAATATTCAAAAAAAAATGAATGAATTTCAAGTTCCCGCCGATTTGGGTCGAATTCCGGGAAAAATCTATTGTAGTGAAGGTTTTTTTAATTTTACTGCTGATCAATGGAGAATCTTTATTTCAATTTATGCTACTGTAGTGCTTTGAGAGTATTTAGAAGAAGTATATAGGAAGATTCTTACATATTTTGTTCGAATTTGTCATCTTTTTGTAAATTGAATTCTAGAAACTAAATCTTTAGATGAAATTCATAAGAAAATAGTAGATATTGTAACGTTAATTGAGAAAAAATATGGAAGAAATGTAATAACACCAAATCTTCACTTGTCGCTTCATTTAAGCGCATGTTCGTACGATTTTGGTCCATTATATGCTTTTTAGTGCTTTTCATTTGAAAGAATGAATGAAATACTTGGTAAATTAATATACTTTGATTATTTTTTGATTATTTTTTGATTATTTTTTGATTATTTTTTGATTATTTTTTGATTATTTTTTGATTATTTTTTGATTATTTTTTGATTATTTTTTGATTATTTTTTGATTATTATTTTTTGATTATTATTTTTTGATTATTATTTTTTGATTATTTTTTGCTAATTTTTTTCTGATTTTTTTCTGATTTTTTGCTTATTAGGTTCACTGCCCAATAGTCATCGGCAAATCGAACCAGAGCTAATGCGTCGATTAATCAATGACAATAGAATAAATGAGATGATATATACTGAAAATAATTCAAAAGGCCTAGAAATTCTTAATACTCGTCAATCTGTCGGATCTCTTTCAGAAATGGATCAATTTGGTCATGATGAAATGAGAAGATTCTGGATGTATTCGAGAACAATTCAAAAATCAACTATTTCTGGAAAAGAACCATTTCCAGGTGAAATGTTGAAACCATTTTCAGAAAATATTCCACTTTCGGCAGATGGAATTTTAGATCTAATGATTGCTTATTATAATAATACATATGAAAACTTGAAATTTCGGAAGCCATTTGAAACCAATTCTTTAAATTCAATAATAATTCCATTAAAAATAAACAAATATTGTTGCTGCCGAATTGGTTCCGAAATATTTGGTTCAACATTTTCACCTAGACACCAAAAAAGCTCATATATTCTAGCTAAATTTGCATCTGAAGATGATAGTATTGATATTTATCTGGGTCAAATTCAGTTCTTTTTTGTTCATGAAATAAGTACAAATAGAATAAATATGGAAAATCATTATCTGGCATATGTTCGTTGGTACAAAAAAATCAAGAATCAGTTCTATTTCGGCATAAATCAAGAACAAATGTGTAATGTCGAATTGTGGAATACTGAATTTTATCATAAAAGCCGAGATTGTATTATTCCAGTCCATCATATTCTTGGACGATTTGTGTCAGTTAAGTATAAAATTTCAGATCGTAAAAATGCTAAAGAGTATTTGGCAGTAAATCTAATAAATAGAAAATATAATTTACACTAAAAATTATCTTTCTTATTTTATTCCGAAATGATTAGAATTATGTAATTTTATTAAAATTTTCATAAATTCAGAAATAAATCAGAAATAAATGATAAATCAGAAATTTTGCATTAAAATCATCTGAATTCAGTAATTTTTCTTCCGAAATGATAAAGATTTTATTTCTAAATTTTGGTTAAAATTTATTAACGATCAAATTTAAGATAAATTTTTGCGAAAAGAGTATATTTCCGAAATTGACATTTTGACAGTAAAATAGCATTAAAATATTTTATTAAATTTCAGCACGAATTTCCAAATTCGTGCTGAAATTATTAAACAGTCGAATTTAAGATAAATTTTTGCGAAAAGAATATATTTTCAAAATTGACATTTTAGCAGTAAAATAACATCAAAATACTATATAAATTTCAGCACGAATTCGAAAATTCCGAATTTTAGTTGAAACTTAAAAATTACTTCAAAATTTTCTAAAATTTCTAAGAGCCAAGTTTTTTTTAACAATCAACTGAAAGTTAACTGAATTTTGATATTGCCGATTTGTCTTATTTCGCTTACAATATTGTGAATGAAATATGCTTATTTTATATATAATTCCTAAATGTTTAATAATCGGCAAGAAACAAGAATTCTTTTAATAAATTTTTGACGAATTTTATTAATAAGCCGAAATATTATATTTTCGAAATGGATAAGCTGAATTTAGGCAGAATTGTTCCAAAATTTTATATTTCCGAAATGTCCATTTCGACAACAAAACAGTGTATCAAAATATTGTACCAAATTTCAGCACGAATTCGGAAATTTCAAATTTTGGTCAAAACTTAACTTAAAGTTGATTTTTAAGTTTTGACCAAAATTCAGAATTTCTGAATTTTGACTGAAATTTATTAATGGCCGAATTTAGGCTGATTTTTTTTGACAATCAGCCGAAATTCGGCCGAATTTTGATATAGCCGATTTGCCTCATTTCGACTAGTGTAAACAAAGGTAATCGCAAAGATAATCGCTAGTAATCACTTTAGTCAATTTTGTAATCAGTATAAAAACTATATGTAAAGGTATTAAAATAAAGATCAAAATATAATAAATAGATGGCAGGTGACTCATTATCATTTGGTATTTGTTAAATCTGTAAATCATATATAATACAAATACTTTTATATAATCATATTGATAAGGTATTCGGTATTCAGTTTTTAATTAGTAAATTATTTTATCGCATGAGCGCACTAATTTGAAAATCGCGATAATAATAAGTATGAAGAATCATCTATAACAAAAAAAAATAAATAATAAAATACTAATAAAATTAACAATTTTTATTTACCTTAAAATGTTTGTATTAGATTTTAAAAATATTCATATATTTTGAAAAATGGTTAAATGTATTTGAATGTTCAAAAAAAAAATAATAAAAAGAATTATAAATTTTTAAAAAAGAATTAATCTACTGAATTTGACTAACAAAATTTTCTTCATTTTTCTTAAAAGAGGAGCATAAGTTGGATTATATATGTTGTCAAAACTATACTTGCACGCTAAATTATTTTGGGGTCCCGAAATTGCAATTTTGGAGAAAAAAGTTAAAATAGTTTTTCATAGAAGACAAAATTATTTTACTTAAAACCCAAAATTTTTTGACCACCCAGATTTATTCTTTGATTGAAGATACACATAACTAGATACTTTTTTTACTTCCATATATAGAATAGATTCTGCATAAATCTCAAAAAGTCGAAATACCTCAAAAATCCAAAATTAATTTTGGAAACATGTATAGTCAAAACTAATTTGACCTTGACTTAACTCTTAAAATTTCAATTTTTAATTACATCTGACTTAATTAATTGTGTCAATCACTAGTAAAAATCAAAATTTGCATTGACTCAATTTCAATTTTTCTCAATTTTAATTACGTCTGACTCAAGTCAATAGTTTTGACAACATGTATAAGTTGGATGTTTTTTTTTCAAATTTAATTANTAAATAATAAAATACTAATAAAATTAACAATTTTTATTTACCTTAAAATGTTTGTATTAGATTTTAAAAATATTCATATATTTTGAAAAATGGTTAAATGTATTTGAATGTTCAAAAAAAAAATAATAAAAAGAATTATAAATTTTTAAAAAAGAATTAATCTACTGAATTTGACTAACAAAATTTTCTTCATTTTTCTTAAAAGAGGAGCATAAGTTGGATTATATATGTTGTCAAAACTATACTTGCACGCTAAATTATTTTGGGGTCCCGAAATTGCAATTTTGGAGAAAAAAGTTAAAATAGTTTTTCATAGAAGACAAAATTATTTTACTTAAAACCCAAAATTTTTTGACCACCCAGATTTATTCTTTGATTGAAGATACACATAACTAGATACTTTTTTTACTTCCATATATAGAATAGATTCTGCATAAATCTCAAAAAGTCGAAATACCTCAAAAATCCAAAATTAATTTTGGAAACATGTATAGTCAAAACTAATTTGACCTTGACTTAACTCTTAAAATTTCAATTTTTAATTACATCTGACTTAATTAATTGTGTCAATCACTAGTAAAAATCAAAATTTGCATTGACTCAATTTCAATTTTTCTCAATTTTAATTACGTCTGACTCAAGTCAATAGTTTTGACAACATGTATAAGTTGGATGTTTTTTTTTCAAATTTAATTACTTTCTATGAATGACAGATGTTAATGTCTTTCCAATATTCATCAATAAATCTTGGCACATTCAGTATATAATTCTTTTAGATGAGATAATTCTTGTAAAAGTAATTAGTATACTTCGTCAGTAGATTCAATTATAAACCAATAATAAATAATAAAAAGTAATAATTATAAACAACATTGTTGTATCACACCAGTAGTGTTCAACACCAGTATGATTTTTAACCAATAAAAATAAAACACATAATTAAATGATAGTCACATAATATCCAAGTGATCGAAATTATTTCACGTGTGTTGAATTTTAGATAACGAATATTATGTGACAAATATACTTTTCATACATGAAAAAATTTTAAGTCCCTAGGATATTTAATAAAAATCAATATTTGAAGGGTGTGATACACTGTGGTAAATACACTACCTTTGAAAAAATCTTAACCTAACCCCTGCAATAAAAATATGGTATTTAATATCACTGGTGTGATATGAAGTTTTCGATTATAAATAATAAAAAGTATTAATATAAATAAATTTAAAATTTGATATAAACACATAATAATTTATTATTATTATTATTATTAGATGAGATATTATTTTACTTACTCTTTTATAAGCTCTCAAAGAATTATCACGTTCATTTATAATATTAAGGAATCAAACATTTATTCAAAGGTTAACCAATTTTGCAGTAAACTATAGAAAATAATAAATAGTGATAAATAAAGAATAAATAAATAATAAATAAATAAAATAAAAAAAATAAATAATAATAAATAATAATAGTTCACTTTCGACATTGAAATTCAAGATTTAACTAAAATATAACAATTAAATAATTTAACAATAAATAATATCAATAAAAACAACAGAACATACTTTCTCCAAATATTCCTCATCCAAATTATTATCACAAAAGTAAATCCTTTCCTCCACGGGAATTTTCCCATATAAATGTTTTGTATTGCAAGCTTCTTTTTTCGAACTCTATAATAATTTTCAAATGATTTTACTTATCTTCTCAAAATTTCCAATTGACTAAAATTTAATCTTATCCTGTGAGTAGATCCATTTGATAATAATGGATGTCGAGTTCAACTAAATTATCAGATTTATCATCATCATCTTCTTTCGAGGTTACCTTACCATTACCTTTATTCTTGTTATTCAAGTTATTCTCTCAATTTTTGATAGTCTCTTGTATGCATGTCATCAAAACTATTGAATTGAGTCAGATGCAATTAAAATTGAGAAAAATTGGAGTTGAGTCAAGACAAATTTTGATTTTTATTAGTGATTGACGCAATTAGTTGAGTCAGACGCAATTAAAAATTGAAATTTTAAGAGTTGAGTCAAGGTCAAATTAGTTTTGACGACATGTATAGTCTCTTGCGACATTTCAAAAAGTCCTTTGGGATTACTCTTATTAGCGAATAAACAAATCATTCCTATCTATCTCATCTTGCGGAGTGTAATATAACACATGAAGTAGTGGTACCTATTTATATATTATTATATTATATTTGTGAATGCGTAGATTAATATTTATGCCACACCTATCAATAGTTAAATAATAATGATTTATAAATAATAATTTATTAATTATAATAAATTATTGCGTAATGATAATACATAGAAATAATTAAAATTATTATAAAAAATTATTATACAAACCAGTAAACTACTGAAGAACTCAGGCTAGAATCAAAAGGTTACAAGAAAATAAAATAAATTAAATTAAATTACATCAAATTAAATAAAACAAATTAAATTAAAATAAATAAAATATAATAAAATAAATTACCTCTATTGAAGTATAGATAAATGTTTCATTCATTATTATTATTAAAAAAGAAACTAAATATATAGAAGAAGAAAAAAATGCTGATAAATCTTGTATATCAGCGGATAAAGTAGATTTCAAAATGACTTGTTCTTGAATAAGTTTATTGAATTCTGTGAGTATAATAATAACAATAATAAAATTATATTAATAATTAGCCATTTATTTTTTTTGAGTATTCACTACATGAATAAGATTGGAATTGACAATGTTAATTAGTGTTATATTTGTTATATTAATATATTGTTTAAATTCTTGTCACATCAAAATTATAATTAATAAATTTTTAAGTATTATTTAATATTTAGTTGGGTTTCCTTTATTTTTTATTACTGCATTTACTCTTCTTGACATACTTTTTACTAATCTAATAAGTTGATTTTCATCAATTTTATTCCATTCTTCTTTTAATACTTCAAAAAATTCTTTCTTATTTTTTGGAATAGGTCTGTATTTTCTAATTTTTAATATATTCCACTAATTTTCAATTGGATTAAGGTCAGGACTTTGTGCAGGTCATGGAAGAAATTCAATTTTGTTTTCATTTTTTCAAGTTTTAGTTTTTTTTGAAGCATGACAAGGTGCATTGTCATCTTGAAAAATATGATTTTTTACTCTTAAATCATTTAAAAATGGAATCAAATATTCTTTAAGTAATTCTATATATTTATCAGAATTAAGTGTTCCTTCAATTAACACCAAAGGACCTATTTTATTATTGCAAAAACATCCCCAAACCATGACTCCTTCTGAATTTTTGACAGTTGGTTTTAAACAATCAACTTTGTATTTTTCATCTTTTTTACGCCAAACCCAATTTTGTGAATCATTATTAAAAATTTCAAATCTGGATTCATCACTCCAAATAATTGAATTCCATTCTGTAATCCAATGTTTTCTCATTCTACACCATCCATATCTTTTTTTTCGATTTATTTCAGAAATAAAAGGTTTTTTCTTGGTAGCATGTCCACTATAACCTTCTTGATGAAGAGTTCTTTGTATTGTTCTAGAAGAAACTGGTTTATTTATTATTTCATTAAAATCTTCAGTAATTTCTTCTAAAGTTTTATTTCTATTATTTTTTGTTATTTTTATTAATTGCCTATTATCATGTTCTGATAGAATTTTAGGTCTACCAGAACATGGTAAAGTAGTAGTCAGACCTTGTTCATTATATTTTTTTATGACATCTCCTCAGATGACTTGGGATGCTTTAATATATCAATAATTTACTTTTGTGTATGTTTTCCTTTATATAAACTAATTATTTCTTCATGTTCAAAATCAGTAAGTTCTTTTCCTTTAGGCATAATTTTGAAATTTTGAAATAATTATTGAAAATTATCTTTCAAAAACAAAAGTAAGATAATTTATCAAATTTATCAAATTAATTTAGAAAAAAATTTACTATTCTATTGATATTTAAAAATTATATTTTTTATATTATAAAATAAAAATCAACAGCATATGCAGTTTCTTTGTTTTTTTTAAAAAAAATGCATTTTCAAATTTTAGAAAATATTTATTTTACAAACTCTCTATTATAGTAAATTTTATGATAATCTGTGAAAGAATTTAAACAATATATTAATATAAATATTTTTATTTGTTTCTAAGTAAAGTTTTATTTTCACTAAAAAATATTAAAAACTGTAATAATTAAAGTTATAGCTCTCATGTTAAGCTACNGAACATGGTAAAGTAGTAGTCAGACCTTGTTCATTATATTTTTTTATGACATCTCCTCAGATGACTTGGGATGCTTTAATATATCAATAATTTACTTTTGTGTATGTTTTCCTTTATATAAACTAATTATTTCTTCATGTTCAAAATCAGTAAGTTCTTTTCCTTTAGGCATAATTTTGAAATTTTGAAATAATTATTGAAAATTATCTTTCAAAAACAAAAGTAAGATAATTTATCAAATTTATCAAATTAATTTAGAAAAAAATTTACTATTCTATTGATATTTAAAAATTATATTTTTTATATTATAAAATAAAAATCAACAGCATATGCAGTTTCTTTGTTTTTTTTAAAAAAAATGCATTTTCAAATTTTAGAAAATATTTATTTTACAAACTCTCTATTATAGTAAATTTTATGATAATCTGTGAAAGAATTTAAACAATATATTAATATAAATATTTTTATTTGTTTCTAAGTAAAGTTTTATTTTCACTAAAAAATATTAAAAACTGTAATAATTAAAGTTATAGCTCTCATGTTAAGCTACAAGTTTGTATAAGATAGTTGATATCTACAATAAATATTCGTCAAAATTGAAAGACTTTACGATCAATTATGCAATTGAATATTTTTGGTTAATTTCATTTAAACCAAAATTTATGTGCAAGTATATATCCAATTTTAACACACAAGATATTATATGATAGCTCTTGATTAGAAAATTCATTTAAAAAAAAGTTTTATATAATTTTGATTATCCATTTTGTTACAATTCGTCTTTGAAATTTATAGATCTAGTAAGGATTTTGCAACAAATGATTGCTGATCACTTTATTCCGATGTAATATTTTTCAAAAGTTGTTACATATAAAAACTTCCTCAATTCTTATGCTATAATTCTAAAACTTTTACAGTAGATGTACAACATACCTATCTTTAAGGTTAATTAGACTCATTTCTGATGTTTTATTGTTAAATAATAATTGTTAACAATTATATATTAAAATTCAAACATCATTTATTTCTTCAATTCTTATGACAAAGGTCTAATATTTTTGTGACAGATGCACATATATTTGTCTTTAAGATTACTTAGTATTATGTTTAACTTTTAATTAGTAAAAAATAAAGTTTTATATATGAGAACGATTGATAATTATTTGTTAATATCAAGTCAAATTTTTAATAATTTCGATCGTTTTTAGTTGTGTCTAAGTAAAGTTCTGATTTTAATTAAAAAATGTCAAATATAGTATTAATAAAAGTTGTAGCCCTTGTTATAAGCTACAAGTCTATATAAGATAGTTGGTACTTACGATGAATACATCAGGAATTAAATATAAACGTTCTAGTGCGTCCAAAATACACTGATCTATAGTGTCCTATGAACACCACCTACGTTCATATAGCGTATTAAATATGCTGTTCTAGTGTGTTCTCTGAACGCTTCATATATATAGCATACTAGAATGCATTGTTCTACCGTTCTAGTGCGTTCTCCGAACGTTTCGTATATATAGCGTACTAGAACGCACCGTTCTAGTGTGTTCTCCGGACGTTTCGTATATACAGCATCCTAGAATGCCTCTATATAATTCCGGATGGAGGTATTACGGGCTGTTAACCATTTCTTACCAATATTACCGTTATCATGAAATAAAAATATTAAAATGTATCAAATTATTACGGTGGTGTAGAAAAAACTGAGAACTCTTTCTGTCGATCACTTGTACCAAAAATTTCTACAGTCAAAATAATAGTTTTTTGGCTTTAATACATATATAAAGTTTATTTCTTTTACAATATTCTTGCTCATATGGTAAAGAAAAACATAAATATAATACCAGAAGTACTTCTGGTCAAAAAACACTGAAAAAGATAATCAAAAAATGGCAGAAAATGCAAATTTAAATACTACAGCTAGAAACTTTCAAAACCAAAATGAGAGAACTGTCAATATAGAAGAACAAGAAAAAGGCTTTTTATCGAAGCATATTAATAAAAAGCGAGCTCTTAGAGAGTCAGCTAAGATGGAAACAGAACAGGAAATTAGTAACGTCGTTAAACCAGGGCCAAGTGTATCACTTTATGCAGAACCAAAAAACGTAGAAATTTTAGATGAAAGTGAAGAGGAAGATAATTTATATTACAGAGATGAAGAGTATAAAACAGTCGGTAAAAAAAAGAAGAATAAAAGAAAAGTTAAAGTAATGCCAGTAGAAGTACCTAAAAGTATTCCTCCCAAAATTTGGCGTAAAGAATGCGGTATAAAATTATCTAAAGTCTTTATTGAGGCGAAAAAAATTAAGGGTAACTCCTTGTATGCGAAAATTTTAAAGGTTAAAAGTTTCCTTTTTCAAAATCAAATTGATGTAATTTTTGGAAAAATTGAAACANAGCTAGAAACTTTCAAAACCAAAATGAGAGAACTGTCAATATAGAAGAACAAGAAAAAGGCTTTTTATCGAAGCATATTAATAAAAAGCGAGCTCTTAGAGAGTCAGCTAAGATGGAAACAGAACAGGAAATTAGTAACGTCGTTAAACCAGGGCCAAGTGTATCACTTTATGCAGAACCAAAAAACGTAGAAATTTTAGATGAAAGTGAAGAGGAAGATAATTTATATTACAGAGATGAAGAGTATAAAACAGTCGGTAAAAAAAAGAAGAATAAAAGAAAAGTTAAAGTAATGCCAGTAGAAGTACCTAAAAGTATTCCTCCCAAAATTTGGCGTAAAGAATGCGGTATAAAATTATCTAAAGTCTTTATTGAGGCGAAAAAAATTAAGGGTAACTCCTTGTATGCGAAAATTTTAAAGGTTAAAAGTTTCCTTTTTCAAAATCAAATTGATGTAATTTTTGGAAAAATTGAAACAACCAATAAAGAAAAGAAAATAGTAATTTATCTTTCTAAAGAGAAAGACGTACAAAATGCGAAAAACGTAAATCTAGGAGATACTGAACACCACATTTGCTTGCAGGAGATGGCTGAGGTATTGCCAAATGAGTGTTAAAATTTACGCAAATGGATAATTTGGGATATTCCATTATATATTAAAAGAAATGATCTACTTATGCATCTTAATCACTTTGGAAAAGTGAAACAATTGTATTTAATTACTAAAAACATGTGGCAGTTAGCTCATGTGAAGTTTGAAAATGAGGAATTATCGGAACAACTTTCAACGGTCTGGTCGATTTGGATTGGAACAGATTGTCTAAGAATTACCCCAGGTAATTTTAGTTATGAAGAATTAAATAATAGGGGGAAATGAGCAACAAAGCTAATAGGTATGCCTAAGGGCATGACAGCATTAGATATTAAAGAATTCGTTAAAAGTATGGATGGTCGTACTGTTTATATTTCCCGAACCAAGGAGGAATACAGAAGAAAAAATTATGCAATTATCTCTTTCGAATCAGAAGAAATACTTCTGCAAAATGGAAAGGATAAAATGATAAAACTTATGGATGGAGTTGAGCTTAGAATAGTCCCCATGTCATCAGCTTTATGCTTTGTCTGTGGTTCAGATTTACATAAAGCAAAAAAATGTGACATTGTTAAATATCGCAAACAAGTGGCATTTAATAAAGAAAAAAAAATTAAAAACTTTGGTAATTTATATAAAAGGTATAAACCAAATTATTATTCCAGTTTGATTATGCCTAAGAATAATCAAAGTACTTATGCAGAAACTGTTAAGAAAAGTAAAAACGTTAAAGACAGAAATGAATTTAAGTCTTCTGTAAGTGAACAGGTGCATGAAGATGCTGTAAAAGAAATAATTTTTTCATCAATTGAGAAGAGCAACAAAGTTATAGAAGAGCTTGACATAGCACTTAGTAAGGTAATAGATCACATGAAAATACTAGTTGAGCGATTAGATAAAATTGAAGAAAAAGTTTATGGATCAAAGGAAAATATGGAAGAAATGGTAACAGATACTGAAACAACAAAAGCAAACAGTAATTCAGATGAAATGTTACAAACACTTGATAATATATCCAAGGGTTTGTTAGAAGTAACAGAAACTGTCAGGAAATTAGCTAATAGGGTAGGAGGTATAAGTAATCGAATAGATAGTATTGATTGTCAGCAGTCCGGAGGCCGGGATAGACAATTGTTCAACAATAATCAGGGAAATATATAGGGTCTTATATATTTTTTTGGTCAAAAGTATTGTTTTTATATTTTTATATTTCATTTCCATAGAGAACAACAGGTATGAGAATCGAACAGTGTGTATAAAAATTGAACATAAAGATTAGTCATGGTTTACAAACTCAGAATGTAAGGTTTTTTTGTAGGTTTTTTCCTTTTTTTTTATCATATGTTATTAAATATATTAAATATATAGTTATAGAAGAAAAAATTTTTTTCTGTACGGGTTGGCGTACAGTCCCTGGGGTGCGTTATATTTCTTTCCAGCAACTTTTTGCTCAGATTGGTTAAAAAGGGATGGGCGGAAGTATGACCATCAGTTGCTTAGGTAACACTGGGGCAACAATGGGTAAGACAGTTAAATGTTTTAACTTATGGTTATTGGATTTATAGCCAGTTCTTATAAATGTATGATATTAATGTAATTTTGGTATTACAACAATTATCAATAAAGGTTTATAGGGGCATGACTCCGTTTGAATTTTAAAAAAAAAAAAAAAAAATTATTATGGTGTATATTGACACAGGTAAACTTATTGCAAAGATGTAACAACAAAAATATATCACTGCTTTGGCATGTCTTATCTCTGCTGCTAAATCAAAACAATATGTTTCTATCTTTATTATTTATTTTTATTATAAAATGTGTACCAAAAGATTATTAATTTATTATTACAAATTAAGTAAAAGATTTTTGTAATTATTCGGAATATGCCAAAAGAAATTAAAAATCATAAAAATTGTAAAAATGAGCTGATCCTTTTCATATCCTAAATTACCAGTCTATTTTATACACTTTCGAACTTGGTTTTCTTCATCGCGTCTAAACATGTTCTTTTCTATTTTTAAAGATGACACACAAGAATGAAATACTTTGGACAAAGATGAATAATCTGTCATCTAGATGGTAACACACTCATCTGGTTACACTGTCATTTCAATGTCATCTCCCATGACCTTCGCAACATTTCAAAATCCCGTGCACATCCCATGTGAAATTCGTGCACCTTCAATTATACATGTTCCCAAAATTGATTTTGGATTTTTGAGGTATTTCGTCTTTTTGAGATTTATGCAGAATTTATTCTATATATGGAAGTAAAAAAAGTACCCAGTTATATGTATCTTTAATCAAGAAATTTATCTGGGTGGTCAAAAAATTTTGGGTTTTAAGTAAAATAATTTCATCTTCTATAAAAAACTATTTTGACTTTTTTCTCCAAAATTGCAATTTCGGGACCCCAAAATAATTTAGCATGCAAGTATACCCTCAATATGCTGTACGAGGATGAAAGATGACACATAAAGGATGAATGATGACACACAAAAGATGAAGGATGACATATAAAGGATGAAGGATAAAGTACAAAGATGAAGGATAAAGTGTAAACAAAAGAGAAAGTATAAATATGACTGTTGTTGGGAGTAAGTTTCAGTCAGTTTTTTTTATTGACAGTTAGTAATTAATTAGTTAGAATAATTTGAAATAATTTGAAATACTTTAATAATTATTAAATAGAAAAATAAACACATAACAATATTTCTGTCATTGAATAATACACTGGTCGAATGAACAAAAATCGGAATCCTATTGATAGCACAAATATGCATAAATCGGACATCCTATTTGTGAAAATTCATAAATCGGAAATTCCTATTTATAAATCAGAAAAAATTGACTGCCTATACTTAATAAATCTTAGCAAATTTAGCCATCAATCGGAATCCTATTCATGGTAAAACCATCCTATTTTTTTCCATTCGACCAGTGATACTTTACTTTAAAAACTTTATATTTTATATTTTAATAAAGGGTTTTGTTTTTTGTCACACGGTGTCATGACCAAACTTTATTGGTGAGAATTTTGTATCCCTGATTTAGTGATTTAGTGATTTTGCGACACAAATTTAATTATTTTATTATTCAATAAATTTTTTTTCGCACCGTAAAACTTCAAATATTATTCAATTATTCCTTTAATTAATATGCTGTCTTATTAAGTTAATTTGTAAAACTTTATTGTTATTGCAATACCTTGAACTGAAAACTGATTTATACATAGCAAACTCTTTTTTGCTTTGACGATTTAGAATAAATTATAAAATAATTTAATTGTAATTTCCTCAATCTATTATATTTTTGAATCAGTAGTTTAATAATAAACTTTTATAATCTTCTATAAATTACATTACAAGCAGAATATATACAAAACAACATGGGACTCAGTGAATGGATTCAGTTTGTATAAACTATGAACTTGAGATAAGATAACTCATAGATTTAGTTGTAATTTTCTCAAGCTATTATTATATTTTAATTCAGTAATTTAATAATCAAGCTTTATAAATTACATTATAAACAGGACATGGATTATTTTAGTTTAGTATAGACTTTTTTTATAAGTGAAACTATTAAAGTAATAGATGGTGTCAAATCCTACAGTATATTTCCTTTATTCTTTCTCTTTTCAANTTATTAAGTTAATTTGTAAAACTTTATTGTTATTGCAATACCTTGAACTGAAAACTGATTTATACATAGCAAACTCTTTTTTGCTTTGACGATTTAGAATAAATTATAAAATAATTTAATTGTAATTTCCTCAATCTATTATATTTTTGAATCAGTAGTTTAATAATAAACTTTTATAATCTTCTATAAATTACATTACAAGCAGAATATATACAAAACAACATGGGACTCAGTGAATGGATTCAGTTTGTATAAACTATGAACTTGAGATAAGATAACTCATAGATTTAGTTGTAATTTTCTCAAGCTATTATTATATTTTAATTCAGTAATTTAATAATCAAGCTTTATAAATTACATTATAAACAGGACATGGATTATTTTAGTTTAGTATAGACTTTTTTTATAAGTGAAACTATTAAAGTAATAGATGGTGTCAAATCCTACAGTATATTTCCTTTATTCTTTCTCTTTTCAATGAAAAATATTTTTTAAATTTTTTTTTGAATACTGTAATAAGATTTAATCAAGACATTTATTCTGTGTTGATTTAAATTAATACTATTTATAGAAAGTATATTAATATGTGAATAAAAATTTATTTTAAAATATTTAAAGCAAATAGAATGATCATTATGTATTACATGAGATTAAACAAACAATTATTTTAAAAAATGTTTTTTTACACCTATTGGGTACCCGATATATGTGAAAAATGTTTTCTCACACCTATCGGGTATCTAATATGTGTTCGATATTAGACACAGATACTACACCTATCTGATACCCGATAGGTGTAAGTTTTATAAATTTTCAACCAGTGGAATCTTATCCATTAGTTTGAAAACTGCAAGTTACACTGGTCAAATGGAAAAAAATAGGACAGTTTTATCATAAATAGGATTCCGATTGATGGCTAAATTTGCTAAGATTTATTAAATATAGGCAGTCGATTTTTTTCGATTTATAAATAGGAATTTCTGATTTATGAATTTTCACAAATAGGATATCCGATATCCAATTTATACATATTTGCACCATCAATAGGATTCCAATTTTTGTTCATTCGACCAGTGTTAGAATGTGGAAATGCTACTTTGACAATAAAATTATAATCTTGGCCAGCACAATCACTAACCAATATACAAACAACAGCATTTTCATCAGTTCCTGCAATTTGTGGCAATTCCTAAGGAACCCCATTAGGGAGACTTTCAGTGAACATTTATTAGAATTGACAGCTTTACTAAGAATATTTACACAAGTTGAAATCGAAATTATTATTTAAATGAAATAAGCATATGTGAAAAAAGAATAAGCATAAATAATAAGTATATTTTGCAAAAACATAAAATATTAGTCTTATTAAACGAACCTTCAGCCACTTACTTCTCATATAATGGGTGTGTTCACATTCGGATTGGATTTGGATTGGATTGGTTGGGGTTACATGACACTAGTCGAATGGAAAAAAATAGGACGGTTTTATCATGAATAGGATTTCAATTAATGGTTAAATTTGCTAAGATTTATTAAGTATAGGCAGTCGATTTTTTCCAATTTATAAATAGGAATTTCCGATTTATGAATTTTTACAAATAGGATGTCCGATTTATGCATATTTGCGTCATCAATAGGATTCCGATTTTTGTTCATTCGACCAGTGTGAATCGTGTTCACATAAAACAGATTGGATTCGTTAATCCAAAATTCAATCTGGATTGGATAATCATTATTTAAATTTCAATCTACCTCATGAAGTAGATTGAAATCGCATGATACATTTCAGACTTATTTCTTAAATATCATTGGTAAAATAAACTCATGTGATTTACTTTTGGATTGGATTGAATACCTTTGTGAACAGGATTGATCAACATTTGGATTGGATCAATCAAACTTCAATCTGGATTATATATGGATTAATTCAATCCAAATTCAAATCTCTATGTGAATGTACCCAATATGTAGGTACAATTTTACCACCAACGGAACCAAAACTATCTTTTTCAAAAATTGCCTAGATCTCAAAATCCCTTTTCTTAGTTTCAAGGGGCATAAACAAAATTATCTTCATTTCATTATCTTCATGTCCAATAAGGTAAACACTAACAGTCCACACCATCAATGATCCAATATTTTACCTTTTGGTGTAATGCATTATTTTAATCTTCACAATTATATCAGTGTAGTATAACATTGTAAAAAATTTATTTCCAGTTAACAATTTAGATACAAAAAATTTTTTTATTTCAATAATTATAACGTAAATAAATTAATAGAATGTTTAACAACAAAAGTAACAAAAACAATTACAAAATCTTCAGTTGAATCAATATTTTTGCCAAAAAAAAATATATATATATATACATAATTACAAAAATTTCACATACTAACAAGCTATATTACTTGAAAACTAAATCAAAACTTATGGCATACATGTAAAAATAATTAATACATCCGGAATTATATAGAGGCGTTCTAGGACGCTATATATACGAAACGTCCGGAGAATGCACTAGAACGGTGCGTTCTAGTACGCTATATATACGAAATGTTCGGAGAACGCACTAGAATGGTACGTTCTAGTACGCTATATATACGAAACGTTCGGAGAATGCACTAGAACGGTGCATTCTAGTACGCTATATATACGAAGCGTTCAGAGAACGCACTAGAACGGCATATTTAATACGCTATATGAACGTAGGTGGTGTTCGTAGGCCGCTATAGATTGGTGTATTTTGGACGCACTAGAACGTTTATATTTAATTCCTGATGTAGCTAGTGCAACCAAAAATAGAAAAAAAATTTTATTTAACTAAAAAATACCCCCTTAACAAGGTCATCATCCGGAAATTATTTTATTAATAGTATTCATGTAAACTGCATGTAAACTGCATGTAAACCACATATAATATATTACACACGATATATATGCATCATCAGGAAATTTTAATAGGCGTAAATTTACGGAAATTTAACATGGCGTAAATTTCCGTCATATTACGGGACCTACGGAAATTTTCGAAAATATGACGGAATACTGACGTTAATATAAATTTCCGAAAATTTATCGTGCAATAAAATTTCGAAAATTTTCGGTATAATAAATTTCCGTAATTTAGATATTTCAAAATATTTTCGAAGCTTTTCGAAATAATCTGCTTGTTTTCGTTTCATTTCATTTTATTTTTTCAAAATTTTATATTTTCACGATAAATGTTTATTTTTATTTATTATTATTTATTATANTAGAACGTTTATATTTAATTCCTGATGTAGCTAGTGCAACCAAAAATAGAAAAAAAATTTTATTTAACTAAAAAATACCCCCTTAACAAGGTCATCATCCGGAAATTATTTTATTAATAGTATTCATGTAAACTGCATGTAAACTGCATGTAAACCACATATAATATATTACACACGATATATATGCATCATCAGGAAATTTTAATAGGCGTAAATTTACGGAAATTTAACATGGCGTAAATTTCCGTCATATTACGGGACCTACGGAAATTTTCGAAAATATGACGGAATACTGACGTTAATATAAATTTCCGAAAATTTATCGTGCAATAAAATTTCGAAAATTTTCGGTATAATAAATTTCCGTAATTTAGATATTTCAAAATATTTTCGAAGCTTTTCGAAATAATCTGCTTGTTTTCGTTTCATTTCATTTTATTTTTTCAAAATTTTATATTTTCACGATAAATGTTTATTTTTATTTATTATTATTTATTATAAAATATTTATTTTTATTTATTATTATTTATTATTTATTATAAATAAACAAAAAAATTTATATACAAATAAAGAAAAAAATTATTCTTCATTATTATCATTATTGCTACTTTCGTTATTTGATTCATTTTCACTTTCATTATTTTCATTTTCACTTTCATTCTCATTTTCACTTTCGAATATTTCCTCATAATTTCTTTTTCTGGCTTTTTCTTCCGCACGTTTTCGGATTTCGCTTAATGGGGGAAATTCTATTTCACGATCATTACTTACATCTGACGCAGGTTCGGGCGCACTTTTCTGTTTTGAAGGTACAGTACGAGTTTCTCTGTTTTTTAATAAATTTTCATTTACATCTGACACAGGTTCGGGCGCATTTTTCCGTTTCGAAGGTACAATACGAGTTTCTTCGTTTTGTAATAAATTTTCATTATTCAAAGTTGGGGCCGATTCGGACGCACTTTTTCATTTTTTTGGGGAAGAGGAAGATGGTGGAGGAGAATTTTCAGGTTCGGATTCGGATTCGATCTCGAATGTTTCTTTATTTTTTATTTTTTCCTATTTTTATTAAGTTTTTAGTAAATTTTCGGAATATTTTCACAAGTGAAGTTACAAAACTTACAATATTAATCGATAAAGGATATTTTATGGTATCCTCCGAAATTTTTATATTTCCATTTGTTAGGTCTAATATTGTTTGGACGATTGATATTGCCCAAACAACATGTTGTTCAAATGGTTTCGAAGTTGGGGACCATACTTTTTTTAGGATTACCTCCATATAAGTCAGATTCCCGGGGAAATCTGATTTATCAAAAATTTTTTTGTAACAACTTTTGGTGCTGGGGAGTTGTTTCCAATTTAGAATTTCTTGAGATTTTGCGTTAGATTTTATTGGGCGGAGTTGGTTTCCAAAAACATCGTACATGGCAGTCCTTATTTTACCACACAATGTACCTCGTTGACTACGTATCTTATCACTTAACTATATTTAATTATTAAAAAGTGAAATAAATTTCGGAATATTTCAGAATATTTCAAATATTTCAAATTTCATACCTTTGATTGGATTTTTGATTCATAATATACATTCCATTTTCGACCAAACGAATTATAAATGTCTTCATAAAATTGTTGAATGTAAGCTTCACAGCTTTCTTTATATTCTTGAGAACTGGGATACAAATTTAATTTTAATATCACTTCGGCCGCGCTTACAATTATATCCTAATTTATAAAATTTTATTAATAATTATAAAACTTCAAATTTCATTAAACTATTAATAAAGTAATAATTTACCTCCATAAATTCTTTATCGTTCGTTAGCAAGCATATTTCATTTTTGATTTTTTTAATATCTGTTTCCATACCACTTTGACCTTTTTTCATATCTGCAAAATCTGTTTCGAGCTTATTTAGTTTTTCGTAGATTTTTAGAATTATTGCCCTATTATCTGTATTTTTAAATAACATGTTAAATTAAACCATATACATTCTTAAACACTTTTGTTATAGTTTTATTACCATCGTTACTTTCTGATATATCGTTGTTTCTTGCAGCTCGTCGAGAAGAACTTACGGAAGGTCGAGAAGATCTTACGGAAGGTCGCGAAGAACTTGCGGAAGGTCGCGAAGTTTTTTTGTGGGTACCTGAAATAAGAGTATTGAAACTCATTGAGAAAATATGTATTTCAAATTGAAAAAATATGTAAAGAAAATATGTATTTCAAATTGAAAAAATATGTAAAGAAAATATGTATTTCTTATACTGGAATAAAAATTATCATATTTACAGAGGAATATAAACATGTTAAAAATATTATACACTTTCGTAATTTTACGTCCATTTTAGTTCTGGCTAAAGTATGTGAGACTTAGGAGTATAAAAATATAAACGAAAAAAATTGACTATGAGACTTAGGAGTATAAAAATAAAGACGAAAAAGATTAACTATACACTTTCGCAATTTTACGTCCATTTTAGTTCTGGCTAAAGTATGTGAAACTTAGGAGTATAAAAATATAGACGAAAAAAATTGACTATGAGACTTAGGAGTATAAAAATAAAGACGAAAAAGATTAACTATACACATTCGCAATTTTACGTCCATTTTAGTTCTGGCTAAAGTATGTGAGACTTAGGAGTGTAAAAATATAAACGAAAAAAATTGACTAAGAGACTTAGGAGTATAAAAATAAAGACGAAAAAGATTAACTATACACATTCGCAATTTTACGTCCATTTTAGTTCTGGCTAAAGTATGTGAGACTTAGGAGTATAAAAATATAGACGACTGAACGTAAGGGTCTAAAATAAACAATCATTCGTGACACAGTGCACGTGACATAATTAAAGGATCTACATTTATACATATTATAACTTAGTGGATAATTTGATAATACTTATCAAAATACGAATATATTCGAAAGTATAAATATATTTATTTTACAGATATAGCAGTTATTATAAAATCTTATATTCTTTTTATATCACAAAATTATCGTGTATATCAAAAATTGCAAAACAAAATTTTACAGATATAGTATTTATTATAAAATCTTATGTTTTTTTTATTGTATATTTATCAATTTATATAGAAAATTACAAAACAAATCAAATATGTTCGGAAGTTTTTCTTTATTATTGGAAAGATAAATTTGAAAATTTGAAAAGATATATAAGTATTATGAAAAAATATGTTAAAAATGTCTAAAAACTTCAGTAAAAATATTAAACTTTAATTTAAAAACAATGTCTGTAAATTTTAAATGTCTATATTGTGATCGTTATCTTTCGAGCCAAAATGCATACTTCCAACATGTAAAATATTGTAATGAACTTAAAGAACTTAATATCAGTACGGAGAAATCCAATAATGATATTTCAGATACGGTCTCGAGTATAAATGAAATGTCATTAGATAGTGATAATTTTAGTCAAATTGAAGAATTGCAAAGTATCTGAGAAGAAAACCTACCGCCAGTATCCGAAATTTCTTACCAATATGAAAGTGATTCAAATTATGCTGGTGATGTTTCTCTTCGTTCGGAAGAATTTGAAAACTTTGATGAAATTTTATCCGAAAGTTTGCAAAATTATACAGAAAAATCTGATACCAATATGAGTAATACTCTGGAAGAATTTGAACCTAAAAGTTTGACTTTGCAAGATAATATAGAAGAATCCGAAGTTGAAATTAAAGAATTTCCAAACGAGGCATATGCAGATTTAATGACTCTTGTTACAAAACACAATCTTAATAATAAAGCTGGAAATTCAATCATAAAATTCTTTAATAGACATTCAGATTTATCTCAATCGCCTCTTCCAAAAAATATCGAAACTGGTCGAAAGTTCATGGACAAAATGAACATATCACAATTATCATATTCTAAACATTGTATACTCGTGCATAATAATCGAGAGTATTTTATTAATTATCGTCCAATTAAAAATTGTATTGAAATTCTTTTGTCAAATTCCGAAATACTTCAACATTTTATATTTAAATATGAAAATAAAAAGGTAAATATATATTAAATTCCGTCTTATTTTAAATATTTATAGAGTTTTATTAATCTTCTTATTTATATCAGCATCAAGGGGAAAAATCATATGCAGAACAAAATTCTGGAAATTGGTGGAAATATGCGGAAGCTTCAATTCCATCTTCGGCATGTATTTTGTCCCTTATTCTTTATTCAGATGCAACTACAACAGACACATTAGGAAAAAGTTCATTACATCCTATTTACATATCTCTTGGAAATATTCCTACATGGAGAAGAAATAAGGAAGATGCTAAACAATTATTAGGATATTTTCCGATTTTATTTGCTAAAAATGAGAAAGAAAAGACA
>PQFF01000184.1:253754-274121 GCA_003547095.1 Diversispora epigaea | reverse complement strand
TATAGTTTTTTGAAAAAGTTCGAAACAAAATAAGTTTTTGAAAAAGAGTATATAGTTTTTTGAAAAAAGAGTATATAGTTTTTAAAATTTCTGGAAAAAGAATAAATAAACAAGATCATTTTGTGAAAAAGTTCGAAACAAAATAAATAAACAAGATCATAAATAAACAATAAATAAATGAAAATTTTTGAAATTTTTTAAAACGATAAACTTTGAAAATTTTTAGGCAAATATTTTCGTAATAATTACGAAAATTTTCGAAAATTTTTTAAAACGTCAAAATTACGGAAAATAGCATCCGTAATATTACGGAATTTTAACGTTTCAATAACTTTCGAAAATTTTCGAAAATTTCCGTAATATTACGCGAAAAATTACGGAAATTTAATATCTTGTTAAAATTACGGAATATTATGCCCGAAAAAATTTCCTGATGATGTACCTATATGTAGTTGTAGTTTACATGCAGTTTACATGCGGTTTACACCACCCTGCATGTAAACCACATATAATATGCATATATATCGCGTGTAATATATTATATGTGGTTTACATGCAGTTTACATGTGGTTTACATGAATACTATGAATAAAATAATTTCCTGATGATCATATTTACACAATCACAACTATACATGTTCCCAAAATTGATTTTGAATTTTTAAGATATTTCATCTTTTGGGGATTTATGCAGAATCTATTCTATATATAGAAGTAAAAAAAGTATCCAGTTATATGTATCTTTAATCAAGAAAATTATCTGGGTGGTCAAAAAATTTCAGGTTTTAAGTAAAATAATTTTGTCTTCTATGAAAAACTATTTCGACTTTTTTTTCCAAAATTGCAATTTTGGGGCTCCAAATAATTTAGCATGCAAGTATAATCACAACTGGCATAATTCCCCATATTGAAGACATGGGTTATATACTAGTTATCTAATTTAATTATAAATTAATGAAAAAAATTTATTAAGTAATATAGTTTTGATACATTTTATATTGTGGCGAAGTAAATTGGTAATCAGGTGAAATGTCATGGGGATGATATTTTGTGACACTAGATGAACTTTCAGGTGATTATCATCCTTGTACGAGGATGAAGAATGAAAAATGCTGTGCAAGGATAAAGAATACCATACAAGGATGAAGGATATCATGCGAGGATGAAGGATGACACACAAAGGATGAAGTATGAAGTAAAAGATGAAGTGTAAACAAAAGAGAAAGTATAAATACAACTGTTGTCAGAAGTTAGCAAATAAATAAACAATTAATTAATAATTAGAAATAATTCAGAATAATTCGAAATACTTTAATAAATATTAAATAGAAAAGTAAACTTCATTCAGGAACAGGAAAGATACATCACGCTGTAATATTTCTGTTGTTAAATGATACTTTGCTTTTAAAACTTTATATTTTATATTTTAATAAACTTATACTTTGTGTCATAATATTGCGAAATATTATTAAATATTGTTTGATACTGCGTTACTACTTTTACTCCACCTTACTCACTGTGCCTTCATGATTAATTTGATTATTATTTGATTATTATTATTATTTATTATATATTTATTATCTGTTTCGAGATAGGCAAGTTTAGATCAATTGATTGCTTGACCTACTGGCAGATAGAGTGTATTATTATTTGTTTGTGCAAACTGTAAGACTGATTTGAGAAATTGTTCAAAATACTCTGCACTCTTGTGACAATATGATTTAATTATTTTATAGCTTAAATTTTTAAATTTATAATATTGGTTTTATTGAAATTAAAATCAGCATTAAATTAATCAATTAAACTAACTTAATATTGACTAATGAAGACTATGCATATAAAGATCCACAAAAAATTGGCCATTAATATTTTGATAAAATTCAATAACATTACAAATTGCATGGTAATAAATTTTTACTTTGATATTTTTCAATCATTAGTGTTCTATTATAACTAGTAGTATTAGTACCCCAAATTGATTTGACTTTTATAATTAGTAAGTCTAATGACATGACAAATATTCAAAAGGCTTGAGGATTGAATCTATTTATATTTTAATGATCCATATTTTGGGTATAATTTTTATATTGTATAATCCTAATATATAACAACTGCAACAGATAATTTCTCAATTGTTGACTATAAAGTATTTAAGGTTATTATGAAATATAGTTGGAAATTCAATCCTAAGAATGCAATTAAAGATATTTATGTATATAAATATTTTTATTTGTTATATTTTGAGTATGAATTTTAAAAAGATTATTCCAAATGAAAACAATATCAAAACAATTATTAAGCCAAATGTTTTGGATGAAATCTTTGATGTCAAGAAATAGAAATTATTACTTTTTAATAAAATAATATTATTGATAATAATAATAAGTTACATAAATTACTAACTAATATTTATTTATTTCACAAGATATCTTTATGGTGGAATTGTTGATTTAAAAAATGTAGAAACAATGTTTGTTTAAATGAGATGATTTACAATAGAAGAGGGAATATATTATTAAATCAGAATTCTGTCTCCCTTTTAAATCTCAAAGAATGGGCTAATGAAAACTTTACAATCACTAATTCGATATTTCCGTATTCACAGTACTGATTTTTCAAAAAAAAACACCTTACAAGAAACTTTTTGATGAACAACTTTGACTCAATATTTCGTGGCTCCAGACCAACCAATGGATTCAATTATTTACTATCAAAAACAATTTGGTTAAAGAATTGCCTAAACAGGCAACAGAATAGCCAAACCATTTTCCACCACCATTACTCATAAATTGCTGACACAGAAAATGGAACAAGCAAATCAACAAAAATATGAACATTTAGCAAAATCCCTTCTTTGATTGATTGTACTTATTCTTCAACAAACGCTTTATATGAGTTTCAACTAATTTCAAGAGAAAAAATAAATGAATTGAACCTAAAATATTTTGGGATACATTTCATGATCATTCTGGTACTGTAGTGATTAAATTCTCAGAGGATACAATCCTTTAGCTTGTTTTGAGATTAAAAATGGTGATGAACAAAATTCAATTTTTAGTAGAGCAAAAATTAGTGCCTATACAATTTTGAATGTTTGTTGATATTACCAAAGACATATGGTCCACATTTTGGCATCTCTTTATATGTATAATTCTAGTTCTAATGTTACTTTAGATATAGATATAGATAATTACAATGTGTGTAATAATAATTTCAGTCACTATGAACAACCTTTAAGAGCTGCAACTGATAATTTCTTAATTGTTTGAAATAAAAAAAATAATTAATGACATGATTCTATTTATTATATATTAATATTATCAAATTATAATCAATATACTAATTTTTATTCATTGAGTATAAAGTAAATACTTTATCTCATATATATTTAAATTGGAGAAAACTTAACCTAGACTGGGAGGTCTGGGAGACCTTCATGCTAAATGCATGGGTTAGGGTTGGGTTTGTCAGGGGTAGTGTATTTATCACTGTGTGTCACATCCTTTGAATATCGATTTTTATTAAATATCCTAAGGACTTGGGATTTTTTTGCATGCAGAAACCATATTTGTCACCTATATTTGCTTACGTAAATCTTGCACATGATATATTTTGATCACCTGCCATATTATGGTCCAATAAAATTCTGAGATTCGGGGTCTAGAATAAAATCCTGAACCGGGTCAGGATAAGGGTCCTCTTTAAATTGTATCTTAAATAATCTGGAATTTTTAAATAAATATTATAATATAATAAACAATTGTTGTTTGTGGCCGTGTACGCAAACAAACAACAACAAACAACGGAACTTTAATGGATTGCCATATAGTCACATGGTATAATACAAGAGTACATAAAGAGTCGTGCATATTTATCTCCTGAAATAGTAGAAGATATGTCCATTTCCTTACAATTATAAAAAAAAATGTCTTTTAAACTTTTTGATAAATTATCTCAAAATTTTATCGAACTTCTTGATGATAAAGACGATTATAATGTAATCATTGAAGTTAAGAATAATAAATTTTTTACCACACATTCAAATGTGTTAAAGTGTCGCTCACCTTACTTTTGTAAAGAATTGAAAAATATTATCCCGAATGAAGACAATATTAAGACAATCACGAAGCCAAATATTTCGGATGAAATTTTTGATTTTATTCTCAAGTAAGTTATTACTATTCTTTAATGAAAATAATATTATTGGTAACAAATAATAAATAAATTAATAATTTTTTACTTCTCAAGATATATTTATGGTGGAGTCGTTAATTTGGAGAGGGTTGAAACGGGGTTTATTTTTGATTTGATGATGGCAGCTGCTGAATTCGAACTCGGAGAATTAACAAAGAAACTGGAAAATCTTCTTATTGAAACTAAAAGTTCTTGGCTAAAATCTCATTTTTCTCTTATTTATCGCTCAATTTTTCACGGAAATAAATTCAAAGCTTTAGAAAAATTCTGCAATGATATCGTTGCAAAATATCCTTCTCTCATTTTTGATGCTAATGATTTCAGTTCTCTTCAAGAATCAGCATTGATATCTCTTCTCAATCGAGATGATTTGCAACTAGAAGAGGTGATAATTTGGGAATATGTAATTAAGTGGGGAATTGCTCAGAGTTCCACTTTACCTGTAGACCTTAAAGAATGGACTAATGAAAATTTTACAACTTTAAAAATTACTCTTCAACAATGCTTACCTCTAATTCGATATTTTCACATCCCTGGTATCGATGTTTTGAAAAAAATAAAGCCTTACAAGAAAATTCTTGATGAACAACTTTGGGATGATTTGACACGATATTTCATGGCTAAAGACCAACCATTGGAATCAATTATTTTACCACCAAGAACGATTTTGGTTCAGGAATTGCCTACACAGGCAAAAGAACAAGAAAAACCAACAAAACCATTTTCCACTCAGGAATTGCCTACACAGACGAAAGAACTTTTGAAACCTTCAACCCCATTTTCCACTATTATCACTTATGAACATGTAGCCGAAATTTCATCTTGGATTGATCGTAAATCAAGTACTTATTCTTTACAAAACATACCATATGAGTTTCAATTGATTTTAAAAGGGAGTATAAACGGATTTGCACCTCAAACGTTTTGGAATGCGTGTCATGGTCATTCCGGTACTGTAGTGATTATAAAAGTTAAAGGAACGGACGAAATTCTCGGAGGATATAATCCTTTAGCTTGGATTGCTTTTCCCGGTGGTAGTTGGGGAGCAACTAATGATAGCTTTATTTTCTCATTGAAAAACGGTAACGTACAAAATTCAATTCTTAGTAGAGTAAAAATTCGTGAACATGCAATTTTGAATGTTCTCTTTTATAATCAAAAGTGGCACGGTCCACATTTTGGGTATAATCTTTATATGTATAGTCCTAGTTCTGATTTTACTTTAGATATTAATAATTTCAATGTGTGTAACAATACTCACGATCATTATGAAAAACCTATAAGAACCACAGAAGATAATTTCTCAATTGTTGATTATGAAGTATTTAAGATTATTAAGAAAACTGGTTAAAAACCACTCCTTAGAAAATAATTAATTGTTTTTTTGGTCAATATATTTTATTCGTTATATTTATTGAGTATATGATTAAATAAATTTTAAAGTATTCACTCCATCCCATGTATCTTCGTTTTTTTAAAATTTTAAACAAACAATTGTTTAGGGATTTACTGGACAATAATTTTTTGTGGTGATATAACGTTAAATTTCGTGATCTCTTTAAGTGATTCAATTGTAGAAATATTGACTTGTTCTAAAAAGAAAACAGAAACTAATTTGGTATGTGTACGAAAAACAAAAAGAGTATTGACTACACTTCGTGCGTAATCATCAATTTCAAAAGAGTAATCCATTATTATCACGAAATATATCTTTTTTCTGTACTTGCTTTTTGATGTTTAGGTGGCATTCTTTTATTAAAGTTTTTTTTTTTTAGACTGTATGCTTTATTGTACATATTTATGAAAATTTTGTGAATATCACAAAATTATGTGGCTTATACGATATTATGTGAAAGAATACAATGTAAAATCGTTGGTAAGATTACACAAAGCGTCACGCATATTTTAAATAATAGAAGATATGGTCACATATCATAAAATGTAATCATTTAGGTTAAGAATATGAAATCTTTACCACCTATTCAAACGTGTTAAAGTGTCGCTCACCTTACTTTTGTGAAGAATTGAAAAACATCATCCCGAATGAAACAATATTAATCAAGAACCCAAATATTTCGGATGAAATTATGTAATTTTGATAAAATGATATTATTAATAAATAGAAAGATAACTGCCTATGTAATAGCAAATGAATGAATGAATTTGACTATTCCAAACATGCATGTTTTTTTTAAAAAAAAGGAAAAATGATAAGGTATCGAATTAAAAATTAATAAAATATTTAGTATTTTTCATCTTTTTTTTTATCTAGAATAGTCGTGTTTTGGTTTAATTAAAATTTCTATCATGTGCAGATCAGCAATTAAATAACACGATTTTTTTTTAAAAAAAAATAATTTTCCTGGTTTTCTTAATAACCTTAAATAATTCATAATCAACAATTGAGAAATTATCTGTTGTAGTTCTTATAGGTGAGGCGACCTGGATTATTATAACAAATCTGCGTCCCGAACAAGAAATAATAGTTTTAATGAATTAAGACAATTTTAATTTGAAATTTCTCGGTCATCTGACATAAAAACTCATTCCTGTTACAGATCCATGAATATTTAGTGCTGATAGTTTAAGAAGATTTTTGAAGACTATCGTTAACTGATGATTTTATTAAATTTATTACCGAAAAAAAATTTATAAAGAAATATTGTTTAATAGGCTTCTTATTTTTTTCCTTAAATTTTTAAATTATTAATTAACTAAAACTAGTTAATTAAAAATAATTTATTTACATTTAGAGAATCATTAGGAGCAGAAACACCTAAAACTTTTAAAACATATAATCACCATGGCATGGAAGAATATAATATACAACCATTTCAATTTATAGTCGTCATGGAATAGCTGTTCCGTCGATAAATACATAAGTGTAAAGTTACATAACTCTTGTTTATGTATATTATAAATTTTAAATTATCTAATTACCCATGCATAAATATTCCATAAAATCTGCTTTTATTTTTTGTATTATTTCTTCCTCCTAATTAAATTAAAATTTATATTGTAAAATTTATTATTTCTGTTTTTTTTTTGTTTCGTTTTTAAACAATTATTTATCCAGTTTTTATGAACATTTTTTTTTTTAAAAAAATATTAATCGTTAACATGTCGATCAAAAGAGAAGAACTTTTAAAAACGGAAATGTACGAAGAAGTATGTTTACTCTGTGAAAAAAAAAATATATTACATTTGAAATAAATTATAGTATCGGAAAAAGTTTTCCGATTTATCAGTGTCAAATACAGAAGAACAAAACAATAATTAATTAATTATTAATAATTGTTACATCTTTGCGTAATTATACAGATCGTAAAATTTTGCGAAAAATATACCCACGCAAATTTACGCAATTTCTTGCATAAATTTACGGTTAAAAAAACATCCTGATGTAGCAAAGTAAAAATACAATTTGAAATTCGGACAAGTATATGCATATTCGTAGTTCTAATTTTACTTTGGGTAATGATCCTGGTTTTATGAAGATCCTTGATTACACTGAGATAAAAAATAATAATGATTGTAAAAAAAAACTCAAAATTTTATTATTAACTACCTTTCGACCTCTAAGTGAAAGTGTTCAACACAATCTTTTACATACATTTATATTTTTATGAGACTAATAAATAAGTCGAGGCATTTCGTCCGTTTAAATAAACGAATAAAATAACTGTCAAACCAATTTTTCCATTGCCTAACCACCCTCCAACCTGCGACAACTCATTTTATTCATTTCTTCCAATGCCCAACATATTTTTTTTATTATATTTTTGTTACTTTTTGGTTAGTTCGGATTAATAGACAATAGTCTATTTTATATATACATATTATTAACTTCGAAGGTTGTAGGGATTTGTGTAACCAATAATTTTTAATTCTTAAAACGCGCGCATATTTTTCTCGATTGACCATGAAGTATTTGAGATTATTAAAAAAACTAGTTAGAAATTCGATCCTTAGAAAACAATTAATGATAAATGATATGATATCATTTTTTATATATATTTATATACATATTTTTATTCGTTAGATTTTTTGAGTATATTATTAAATAAAATTTAAAGTAAATTGTATCTTCTTTTCTAAAAAATTTAAGCCACTATAATTGGTGTAAACTTATTTAATCTGAATCTGTAATTTTAAAAATAAACAATTGTTTGGGGATACAATATAAAACAACAAGGATTGTCATTTAGTCACATGGTATAACACAATCTTTTGTAAAGCGCCGTGCATATTTGATTCTAAGCATCACCACTGCACATTCCATTTCTAAAAAAAAAATGACTTTTAAATTTTTTGATAAATTATCACAAAATTTTCTCGAACTTCTTTATGATAAAGATGATTATAATGTTATTATTGAAGTTAAGAATAAAAAATCTTTTATCGCCCATTCAAATGTATTGAAATGTCGCTCACCTTACTTTTGTAAAAAATTGAAAAATATTATTCCAAATGAAAATAATATTAAAACAATTTCTAAGCCAAATATTTCTGATGAAATTTTTGATATTATTCTTAAGTATGTTATTACAATTATTTAATAATAAATGATAAAAATAATAAGTTACATAAATTAATAACTAATATTTATTTATTTTTCAAGATATATTTACGGTGGGATTGCTGATTTAAAGAATGTCGAAACAATGTTTATTTTTGATTTAATGATTGTAGCTGATGAGCTTGAAATCCAAGAATTAACCGAAAAACTAGAAATTCATCTTATTGAAACTAAAAGCTCTTGGTTAAAGTCTCACTTTTTTTTAGTTTATCGTTCGATTTTTAGTGGAAATAATCTCAAAGCTATAGAAAAATATTGCAATGATATTGTTGCGAAACATCCATCTCTCATTTTTAAGGCTGAAGATTTCAATTCTCTTCAAGAATCTGCATTGGTATCTCTTCTCAAACGAGATGATTTACAACTAGAAGAGGTAGTAATTTGGGAATATATTATTAAGTGGGGAATTGCTCAGAGTTCCACTTTACCTGTAGACCTTAAAGAATGGACTAATGAAAATTTTACAACGTTAAAATCTACTCTTCAACAATGCCTACCTCTAATTCGATATTTCCATATTTCTGGTACTGATGTTTCGAAAAAAATAATGCCTTATAAGAAAATTATTGATGAACAACTTTGGGATGATTTGACTCAGTATTTCATGGCTCCAGACCAACCATTGGAATCAATTATTTTACCACCAAGAACAATTTTGGTTCAAGAATTTCCTACACAGGCAAAAGAACAAGAAAAACCAACAAAACTATTTTCTACTCAGGAATTGCCTACACAGATAAAAGAACTTTCGAAACCATCAACCTCATTTTCCACTATTATCACTTATGAACATGTAGCCGAAATTTCATCTTGGATTGATCGTAAATCAAGTACTTATTCTTTAACAAGCATTCCATATGAGTTTCAATTGATTTTAAAAGGGAGTATAAACGGATTTGCACCTCAAACGTTTTGGAATGCATGTCATGGTCATTCCGGTACTGTAGTGATTATAAAAGTTAAAGGGACGGACGAAATTCTCGGAGGATATAATCCTTTAGCTTGGGTTGCTATTCCCGGTGGTAGTTGGGGAACAACTAATGATAGCTTTATTTTCTCATTGCAAAATGGTAACGTACAAAATTCAATTCTTAGTAGAGTAAAAATTCGTGAACATGCAATTTTGAATGTTCTCTTTTATAATCAAAAGTGGTATGGTCCACATTTTGGGTATAATCTTTATTTGTATAGTCCAAGTTCTGATTTTAATTTAGATATTAATAATTGTAATGTGTGTAATAATAATCACGGTCATTATGAAAAACATATAAGAACCACAGAAGATAATTTCTCAATTATTGATTATGAAGTATTTAAGATTATAAAGAAAACTGGTTAGAAATTCAATCCTTGGAAAATAATTAATTATTATTTAATCAATTTCTTTTTATTCATTATATTTATTGAGTATATAATAAAATAAAATATAAAGTATTTACTTTATCCCATGAATTTTGTGTTTTATTTTGATCCCTTTAAGTGACTCAATTGTAAAATTATTGACTTGTTTTAAAAAGGCAACAGAAATTAATTTGGTATGTGTACGAAAAACAAAAAGAGTATTAACTGCACTTTGTGCCAAAAATTTATTTTTATCTAATTTCTCCGATGTCATCATGAGATTATTATAACAAAATATTCGTTGTGTTATTATGGAAATTTAGAATATTAAAAAATCTTGAGGCTACAGGAAATAACATTAAAATTACGGACACCACTTGATGAAATATCTTTATATTGTGGTGGAACAAACTGGTAATTGGGTGAAGTGTTATGAAAGATGATAATTTGTGACACTAGGATGAACATTCAGGTGATTTATCATGGATACGAGGATGAAGGATGAAGTACAAAGATGAAGGATAAAGGATGAAGGATGACGCATAAAGGATGAAGGATGAAGTACAAGAAGTGTAAACAAAAGAGAAAGTATAAATATGATTGCTATCAGGAGTAAGTTTAAAAGGGAGAAGAAGAGAAGAAGAGCAGAATTCATTATTCAGAACAGTTTATGGATAAATTCGAAATAGTTTAGAAATTAATAATTATTATATAGAAAAGTAAACTTCCTTCAGGGATGGTAAAACAGATACACTATCCATCATAATATTTCTGTTGTTGAATGATACTTTACTTTTAAAACCTTATATTTTATATTTTAATAAACTTATACAGTGACTCACGAATGTACTGCAACACCTAAAATTTTGTCTTTAAAAAATTCTATGTCGCAAACTATCGATTTTGGAATAATAATTCCTATACTCATTTTAATCTTTGAGATTTGGAGATGTTTTGAGAACTGTTTGATATCAAATTAATAATGCCAATTTTTCGGAAATGGGTGATCAACATGGTGAATTGTCACTTAATAAAATTTCAATTGTGAATAAAATTTTATACAGAATAGTTACAACAAAAGTGATCATAGGGTTAATTGTCCTTCCCATGGAGAACGGATATACCAAATTTTATAACAATTGGATCAGTGGTTATGGAGAAATTAACTCTTGAAAATTGAAATTTTACTAATAAAATATTTTTTTTATTTATTTTATTAGTAAAATTTCAATTTTCAAGAGTTAATTTCTCCATAACCACTGATCCAATTGTTATAAAATTTGGTATATCCGTTCTCCATGGGAAGGACAATTAACCCTATGATCACTTTTGTTGTAACTATTCTGTATAAAATTTTATTCACAATTGAAATTTTATTAAGTGACAATTCACCATGTTGATCACCTATTTCCGAAAAATTTGCATTATTAATTTGATATCAAACAGTTCTCAAAAAATCTCCAAATCTCAAAGATTAAAATGAGTATAGGAACTATTATTCCAAAATCGATAGTTTATGACATAGAATTTTTTAAAGACAAAATTTTAGGTGTTGCAGTACATTTGTGAGTCACTGTATTTTGTGTCATAATATTTCGAAATATTATTAAATATTATTTGATACTGCATTAATTGCTTTACTTCACCTTACTCACTGTGCCTTCATGATTATTTGATTATTTTTTATTATATTTATTATTTGTTTTGAGATAGGCAAGTTTAGATCAACTGATTGCTGACCTACTGGCAGATAGAGCATATTATTATTGTGTTTGCGTGATGCAAACTTTGAGACTGATTTGAGAAATTGTTAGAAACACTCTGCACACCTGTGACAATATCATTTAAACAGTTATTCCTACTTGCCAAAAATATATTCTTATAATTATTATGGCGAATAAAATCTCATATGTAATAAAATAACCTTTTAATCAAGTGTCACTATATTAAAAAAAAAACACAACAAATAGATGAGATGCGCAGGTGACTCATTTATCATTTAATAATTGTTACATCTGTAAATAGTACATATAGATTGATTTCTGTTTTTATAAAGAATTGATTTATATCACATGATAATTGTCCGGAGCGAAGCGAAGGATCTTATATGTCTACGCACTATGATAAATTTTGATCACGGGTGTTTCTCCGCACTCATGTGATATTTACCCAATAAGATCGCGATTTTTATTTTTAGAAAAAAAAAAAACAAAAATAAAAAAAATACATTGTCCTCCTCTCTTCTAAGCTTTAACTAACTATGTTATTCTGAGACATTAAAATCAACCGCTGTTCTTCAACCTTTCTTTCTTGCATCCTTTTGCAGCTTTTAATGTGAACATCTAAAATTTTTATGCTCCGGACTTACAACGGTTCCCGTTTCCTAGTATATAACATTCTTTAGTACGATAGTAATAAATATTCTAAATATTGCAGTGTAATATCCTTGATATATATATATATGTTTATTACAATTTATTTTTATTTTATTTTAAATAGTTCTCATTTTTTCTGTTAATTCGCTATTGAAAATTTCCATGTGAGAACAGAAATGTGAGAAAATTGAGAGTGTCCTTAATTGTTTATAAAATATCTAAAAATGTGGAATGTACATTTTTCATTTTAATTTACATTATCCGAACATGTTTATTTTATTTGAGCTATGTAAAAAATAATATACCATAATTTTCACGTTTAGATAGTTTAGAAATAGTTTGTACAAATAAAACAAATAATCATATTCTTTTTATGCATCGCTTAGAAGATGAAATGTCATCTATTCTAGATTCTTTATATGCTTACATATGTTTTATTTCTGTGATTTCAAATTCATTTAGTGTGGTGTAAATATGGGTTTGCAGATCGATCAAATTATTTTCTAAAATATAATTTCTCAGCTTTTATTTTAAATATTTCCTACCTTCTTGGGAGATCTGCGATATATCTTTACAAATAATTTACCTGCTTGGGGAATCTATGATCTTGGAATTCACGTCACGTAAATTTGTTTTAAAAAATATTACTTAAATACTATCACAGATCTGTAATCCTTATTTCATGAATGCACAAGGTAATTCTATTAAAGTTTTAAATAATTTTTTTAATACTTTCCTTTCTTTCTTAAGGCTTGTTCTATAGTTCGTTCCTAAATATTTGAAACTTTTAATTGATAGTTCAAGATGAATATGTAATATAAGCATTTTATTTAAAATATATTTAATATATAATTTACGAAATCCTTTAATCAATGTAGTAAAGTATAAATGATATAAATAATGTAAATGCACAATTTCTGAACATTAATGGATAAAAAATATAATGAACATTTAATGGACGATGATTTTTAATAGGTATTAAGCGAATGATAATAATGAATTATCTCGAACATTCATAATGATAATAATATGATCAGATATTTTCACGGAAGCTTTTATCTGAGACTGAAATTTCTAACTACTTTTCTTAATAACCTTAAATACTTCTTAATCAACGATTGAGAATTTATCTATTGTAGTTTTTATAGGTTTTTCATAAATTGTGCACCCACAGTAATTATTTAATGAAAAATTAGAACTAGGACTATACATATGAAGGATATCCCCAAAAGGTAGACCATGAGTATTCTCAATAGCACGATCACGTTTTTTTACTCTGCTAAGAATTGAATTTTATATATTGCCATTTTTCAATGAGAAAATAAAGCTATCCTTGGTTTTTTTTCACTTACTATTATTAGTATCCCACATTATATCCCAAATTAAACGATTATAACCTCCAAGGATTTCTTCAGTTCCTTTAACTTTCATAATCACTACAGTACTAACATTATTACGGTAAGTATTCCAAAAATGTCGAGATACAGATCCATTTATACTTCCTCATAAAATTAATTGAAACTCATATGGAATGCTTGTTAAAGAATAAGTACTTGATTTACGATCAATCCAAGAAGAAATTTCGGCTACATGTTCATAGGTGATAATGGTAGAAAATGGATTTATTGGTTTCGTTGTACGTATAGGCAATTCTTGGACAAGAATTGTTCTCGGTGGTAAAATTATTGATTCCATTGGTTTGTCTTGATCTATAAAATACTGAGTCAAATCATCCCAAAGTTGTTCGTCAAGAATTTTCTTGTAAGGCTTTATTTTTTTCAAAGCATCAATACCACAGGCAAAGCAGAATTCTGAGCAATTCCCCACTTTGTAATATAATCCCAAATTATCACCTCTTCTAGTTGTAAATCATCTCGTTTGAGGAGAGATACTAATGCAGATTCTTGAAGAGAAGTGAAATCTTCTGCATCAAAAATTAGCGATGGATATTTTGCAACAATATCATTGCAAAATTTTTCTAAATATTTGAAGTTACTTCCATTAAAAATTGAACGATAAACTAGAGAAAAATGAGACTTTAACCAAGAATTTTTAGTTTCAATAAGATGATTTTCTAGTTTTTTGGTTAATTCTTCGATTTCAAATTTATTAGCTGCCATCATTAAATCAAAAATAAACTTTGTTTCAACTTTCTCTACATTAACGAATCCACCATAAATGTATCTTGCGAAATAAAAAAATTATTAATTTATGCAACTTATTATTGTTACCAATAATATCATTTTCATTAAAGAATAGTAATAACTCACTTAATAATAATATCAAAAATTTCATCCGAAATATTTGGCATAGTAATTGTCTTGATGTTATTTTCAATTGGGATAATATTTTTCAATTCTTTACGAAAGTAAGGAAAGCGTTACTTCAACACATTAGAATGCGTTGTAAAGGATTTATCATTTTTAACTATAAAGATTACATTGTATTCATCTTTATCACTAAGAAGTTCCAAAAGATTCTGTGATAATTTATCAAAAAATTTGAAAGTCATTTTTTATTGCGTAAAAAAAAATAATCGATAGAATAATTTACAATAGTTTTAAAGAATTTGGTATACACTGTTTATATAATAACAAATGAATGAATGTCCTCTTGACTCAGATATCAGCTGAGGCTTCACTCAAATTAAATTTTGATTATTTTAAAGTTCACATCCGTTTGTTTATCATCCTGGGTAAAATTACACTAACTTTAACTTCTTGTCACAAGGGTGAGTTTTAGCTAATTTTCTTTTTAATTTGAAGCACCTCAGGTGAAGATTTACGCTTGAGATGCCTCAGCTGACATGGTTACAACAGCATAATTCGAAATAAACGTGTATTTTGTCAAACTAGACATTTTAATTTTTCTTTTATTATTCAAAACTTCTTGCTTCTGTCTAGTTATGTATGTATGACAAGAAATGTGTGCTCATTTTATTAAGAAATTTACTATATTGATTTTCAATAAAAAAATCCCGCATAACACGAATTATTGATACAGAAAATTACACAAAATTCCGGACTACCACTTGATTTACTTCCTGATTTATTACATGTTTTTACTTTTTTTCTAATAGTGTTCAGTCTTTTTTTTTGTTCAAAAACCTGTTAATACCTGTCCAGTTAAATTTCAGTATTAAAATTTAGGCCAAATCAAATAAATGAATGCAATAAGAACAATGTTGTGAAAAAAAGTTATTGAGAGAAAATGTTCGATTGGTTTTATGGCAAATTTTTTTTTTGATTTATCGCTTAATTTTAATTTTAATTTAATTTTAATTTTTTTAATTTTATGTTGTATGATTATTTATTATTTATTATTTATTATTTATTATTTATTTCCTATTTATTTACGTACGTCGAGAAATAAGAAAGGAATAAATAAGATTTTAAAATAATAAAAATTAATTAAAAAAATGCTAGTATATCCGCAGTTAGTACGAAGTAATAAATAGCGTTTGTGATTCCCTTTATAGATGCAGTACATGTTTATATATTTATGTTTTATATCTTTATTAAGATTTAGGTTTCATATTATATTTTTAATTTAGTTCTCACTTTTTCACTTTTTATTTTTTATTTCACCGTATGAACAGCAAATACAAGTGAATTTGAATGAATGAACAATAAATGTGAACGAATTTTGCGTGAATGTAAATAAATAAGAATCAATGTCCGATAAAACTGTTTTTCCATAAATTGTTTAAAAAACTCTTTTTTTATTTTAATTTACGTTATTTATAAAACATACATTTTATTTTGAGTTGACCAAACAGTGAAATCGATAATTTTATTACCAAGAACAATTATGGTTCAAAACCATACAACGGAACAAGCGAATACACTTACCAATATCATTACTTATGAACGTGTAGCCAAAATTTTACTCTTTGACGAACATTCTATATGAGTTTCAATTAATTTTAAGAGGAAGTATAAATGGATTTAATCCTCAAGCTTTTTAGGATACCTGGCATGGCCATTTTAGTACTGTGGTGATCTTGAAAGTTAAAAGAACAGAAGAAATTCTTGGAGGCTATAATCCTTTGATTTGAGCTTCTAATCCTGGTAATTGGAGAAAATTAACGATAGTCTTATTTTCTCATTAAAAATGGTACAATACAAAATTCAATTCTTAGCAGAGTAAAAATTCATGGTAATGAAATTTTTAATATCGACAAAGGTAGTAAAGTGAATTTTGTTCCATGTTTTGAGCGTGAATTTTATATGTATAGCTCTAATTTTACGTTAGAAGTATGTGTAATAATTAATATGGTGATTATAAAAAGCCCATTAGAACTAGAATTAATGAAATTTAGTTTTTTTTTTTTAATATTTATATTTGTTGAGTATTATAAAATAAATTTAAATTAATAATTATCTTGTTCAGAACCCCATTTGTATGTTTTTTCGTATAGACTCTTTTGAATTTTAATTTATCATTATATTATTAGCCTAAACTTAATTGATCTGAAAATTTGATAGTTGATATAAATTATATAAATTTTATCATTTATTTCCAAACAATAGGAACAATTTTAATAAGCACATTCTTTATATTTATTAAGGAAATGTAATGAATTTTATTTTATTTTTTTTTTATTTGCAAATAAATGAGATTATAAAATTTTATAAATTGAATATATAGCGACTTTTTGAATCATGAATCGATATTAATTTTTTTTTGTTAATGTGATGATACTTTTGTCGTGGTTGCTGCTTCAATTGGCTTTTCATAAGCATTTTAAAACAAGAGGGGTACTTTAAATATTTTATCAATATCCATAAATGCATTGTCAAATCTTAATTTATTCGATGTGCATGCTCGTTTTTATGAATACACTGATTTTATCCTTATGTGCCTTCTCGAGAAGATTTTTATTCTCTAGAGTGTCAGTGTCAGCAAATGCACAAGTGCAACACAAACCAATGACCATATGAAGATCTAAAAGTACTAAAGCAAAGCAATCAGTTGCTGTTGCTTTATTTAAATCATCTGTCGGTCTTTGTGATCTTAGAACCTAAATCATCAAGCTTTATCTCTTTTCTTTAATTTGTCATATACCTCTGTTCTATTACATATGGTGTTGTTGAAATTAACAAGATATACTACTTGATCTTCTTTTCCAAAATATTTTCCACAAGTGATTTTGGCGTTTGAGGCGATTATGGTTATATTTTACCTTTGTTGTACCTGAGGAATTTTTCCATCATTTTCATGTCTAAGTTTTTATTGCATCCATACTTTACTTTTTGTAAAGAAACAAAATTTTGTAAGACAAGATTACGTGCATATTGTTAGAGAAAATTGCATAAAAGGGTTTCGAAAGTGCGTCAAAGTCAAAAGAAAGTAAAAATGTAATAAAAGTGTGAAATAAAATTCATTCGGAAATGATAAAAAAATAAGTTGACATATAAGAATTTTAAGCTTTTTTAAGTAATTTTATGATATCAGCTACTTAAATAGCTATCCTAGATAGCAGTCCCAATATGCAATTAAGAAACTATAGCTTTTAGTTT
Source organism: Diversispora epigaea (assembly GCA_003547095.1). NCBI lineage: Eukaryota > Fungi > Glomeromycota > Glomeromycetes > Diversisporales > Diversisporaceae > Diversispora > Diversispora epigaea. Next base: position 256,111 of record PQFF01000184.1, on the reverse strand, counting down.
AATAAAATATGATTTCTGAGGATGAGTAATTAATCATGTTCTAATTATTATTATATTATCAGGATCATAATCACTTTTGTACTATTTCTCATTGGTTATAACTGTAATTATCTACTTTTTCTCTTTCTCCGATTCCGTTCGTTGCATTTTCCAAATTTCTAGTCACTTTCTTCTATTTCTTTACCTAGTTAAAACTTGTTTAAGACTATCCCGTTGTTATCTTTAAAATGAAAATTTAATAATATTTAAAGTAAGTAACGATTATAATTTGCATAGAAGTTACAAGAGTCTGATATATTCATATATATTTTATAATTTAAAATTCCCGATTAATTATAATGGTATTTGATTCAAACTTAAATTTCAAAAAAAAGGATATAAAGGTATGTAATACTTTTAGATTTGTTTAATTATACTCAATAATATAGAAGTAAAATATAAAAAAAATAAACCTACATAATATTATCTGAAGATCGAAATTTCTAACAAGTTTTCTTAATAACCTTAAATACTTCATAATCAACAATTGAGAAATTATTTGTGGTAGTTCTTATAGGTTTTTCATAATAACCGCTTTTATGATTACACACACTGCTTTTATCTAACGTAAAATTAGAGCTAGTACTATACATATAAAGATCATATCCAAAATATGGACCATGAGTTACTTCCGCTAATATTCCCAATTGCACAATCCCAAATTTTTACTCTGCTAAGAATTGAATTTTGTATATTGCCATTTTTCAATGAGAAAATAAAGCTGTTATTAGTTTTTTTCCAACTGCAAGCATAACCGAGAACAGCAGTTGTATTAGCATCCCAAATTAAAGGATTATATCCTCCAAGGATTTCGTCTGTTCCTTTAATTTTTATAATCGTTACAGTACTCGCATGACCGTGACATTTATGCCAAAATGTTTGAGGTCTAAATCCATCAATACTTCCTTTTAAAATTAATTGAAACTCATATGGAGTATTTGTTAAAGAATAAGTACTTGATTTACGATCAATCCAAGAGGAAATTTCGGCTACATGTTCATAAGTAATAATGGTGGGAAGCGGATTGGATAATTCCGTTGTACGAACAGGCAATTCTTGAACCAAAATTGTTCTTGGTGGTAAAATTTTTGATTTTACAGGTTGGTCTGGAGCTATGAAATACTGATTCAAATCATCCAAAAGTTGTTCATCAAGAATTTTCTTGTAAGGATTTATTTTTTTCAAAGCATCAATACCAGGGATATGGAAATATCGAATTAGAGGTAGGCATTGTTGAAGAGTGGTTTTTAAAGTTGTAAAGTTTTCATTCGTCCATTCTTTAAGGTCTACAGGTAAAGTGGAATTCTGAGCAATTCCCCATTTAATTACATATTCCCAAATTATCACCTCTTCTAGTTGTAAATCATCTCGTTTGAGGAGTGATACCAATGCAGATTCTTGAAGAGAAGTGAAATCTTCAGCATCAAAAATGAGTGATGGATACTTTGCAACAATATCATTTCAAAATTTTCCTAAATTTTTGAAATTATTTCCAGTAAAAATTGAACGATAGACTAGAGAAAAATGAGATTTTAGCCAAGAACTTTTGGTTTCAATAAGATGATTTTCTAGTTTTTTTGTTAATTCTTTGATTTCAAATTTATTAGCTGCCATCATTAAATCAAAAATAAACTTTGGTTCCACATTCTCTAAATCAACAATTCCACCATAAATATATCTTTGAAATAAAATGAAAACTATTAATTTATGTTACTTATTGTTGTTATCAATAATATTAAAAAATAGCAATAACTTACTTAAGAATGACATTAAAAATTTCATCTGAAATATTTGGCTTGCTAATCGTTTTGACATTGTTTTCATTTGGAATAATATTTTTTAATTCTTTACTAAAGTAAGGTGAGCGACACTTTAACACATTAGAGTGTGCTGTAAAGGATTTCTCATTTTTGACTATAATGATTACATTAAAATCATCTTTGTCACTAAGAAGTTCAATAAAGTTTCGGGATAATTTATCAAAGAATTTTAAGGTCATTTTTTATTGTGTAAAAAAAAAAATAATAAATAAAACAACGAAAAATTAATTAATAGTTGTTGTTTGTGGTTGTTACACGACACGTTCATTCATTTGTTATTAATTTAGTAATTTAATTATTCCTAAAACACCACATTTGCATGATTTTTTAGGATATAACCTGTCTGCGTGGACAAAAGCAGACAGGTTATATCCTGTGACGCAGACGGCCTGCATTAACAGTATAAATTAGGCCGATTTAAAAAATTAAGACACAACTTATCCTCTATATTATAAGATAAGCTTACAGCTTATCCTCTATATAATGAGATAAGCTCAC
>PQFF01000184.1:229457-249271 GCA_003547095.1 Diversispora epigaea | reverse complement strand
TACATAATAAACTTTTTTATTTAATAATATAATATTAAAATTGCTACTAAGTAAACATAAAGATACAAGTAAAATATACATTTTGTAAAATTTTCAGAATTGTTACACTAAAATTACGAATTATATTTACGTATTTTTCTTTTAAGATTAAATCGTCCATTTAATGTTCAATTTTTGTGTAAAACGTTTGAAATGTTTACAGAATAAATATTTTATCTATATCTTTATATTTACTTAATAGCAGTTTTAATATTATATTATTAAATAAAAAAGTTTATTATGTAATCTAGTAATAATAAAAATTTTAAATTTTCGTAATACTTAATTTTAAATTGTAATAACTTGATGAATATTGATGCTGCAAAAATGAAACATACATTATTTTATAGTTAAGAATAAGGTAATTTTAATTATAATAGAAATAATTTAGTAAAAAATTACTTTAAAGTTTGTAAATTACAAGTGAAAAAAAAATTTTTACATATGAAAAACATATCTAAAATAATCTACAATTTTGTTTTATTATATAAAAAATAAACTGTAAGTTTATTTTAATATAAAAGATAAGTCCTGAGCTTATCCCATTATATAGAGAATAATTATTATATAGAAGATAAACCTTGAGCTTATTTCATTATATAAAAAAGTTTATCTTATTATATAAAGAATAAGTTCTGAGCTTATCTGATTATATAGAAGATAAGTTCTGAGCTTATCTTATTATATAAAGGATAAGCCATAAGCTTATCTCATAATATAGAGGATAAGTCATGAGCTTATCTCATTATATAGAAGATAAGCTGTGAGCTTATCTCATTATATAGAGGATAAGCTGTGAACTTATCTCATTATATAGAGAATAAGCTGTGAGCTTATCACATTATATAGAGGATAAGCCGTGAGCTTATCACATTATATATAGAGGATAAGCTGTGAGCTTATCTCATTATATAGAGGATAAGCCGTGAGCTTATCACATTATATAGAGAATAAGCTGTGAGCTTATCACATTATATACATCAGGAAACTTTTCGGGGCGTAAATTTTCTGTAAATTTACACCCCGAAAAGTTTCCTGATGTAGAAGATAAGCCGTGAGCTTATCTCATTATATAGAAGATAAGCCGTGAGCTTATCTCATTATATAGAGGATAAGCCATGAGCTTATCTCATTATATAGAGGATAAGCCGTGAGCTTATCTCATTATATAGAGGATAAGCTGTAAGCTTATCTCATTATCTAGAGGATAAGCTGTAAGCTTATCTCATTATATAAAGGATAAGCCATAAGCTTATCTCATAATGTAGAAGATAAGCCGTGAGCTTATCACATTATATATATCAGGAAACTTTTCGGGGCGTAAATTTTCTGTAAATTTACACCCCGAAAAGTTTCCTGATGTAGAAGATAAGCCGTGAGCTTATCACATTATATATATCAGGAAACTTTTCGGGGCGTAAATTTTCTGTAAATTTACACCCCGAAAAGTTTCCTGATGTAGAAGATAAGCCGTGAGCTTATCACATTATATATATCAGGAAACTTTTCGGGGCGTAAATTTTCTGTAAATTTACACCCCGAAAAGTTTCCTGATGTAGAAGATAAGCCGTGAGCTTATCACATTATATATATCAGGAAACTTTTCGGGGCGTAAATTTTCTGTAAATTTACACCCCGAAAAGTTTCCTGATGTAGAAGATAAGCCGTGAGCTTATCACATTATATATATCAGGAAACTTTTCGGGGCGTAAATTTTCTGTAAATTTACACCCCGAAAAGTTTCCTGATGTAGAAGATAAGCCGTGAGCTTATCACATTATATATAGAGGATAAGCTGTCAGCTTATCTCATTATCTAGAGGATAAGCCGTGACCTTATCTCATTATATAGAGGATAAGCTGTGAGCTTATCTCATTATATAGAGGATAAGCTGTGAGCTTATCTCATTATATAGAGGATAAGCCCTGTAGCATGTGATTTACAAAATGATCGTCTGTTCCAATTTCTGCGTGGTAGGTTATAACCTAATAATTTCATGCGAATGCCCTGTCCTAAAAAAGGGGTCGTCTAAAGCAGAATCTATCACAAGATTTTCCATTGGCTATGGCCAATGAAAATCGTGAATTTTTTGTTTATACGGATCCATATGGGCCGATTTGGCTCCACTAAAATTTATTATATCACTTATGTGATAATTCAATCATAACATGATATAAAAAGATAGATTATAATTGGCTGGAATATCATCAATAAAAACATGAAATTAAATTATTCTTGTAATAATAAACATGAGCAACAAAACACACAAGTGTCTTCTTTGTGAACAATATTTTTTTCTAGAAATAAGCTTTTAACACATGAAAGAAATAAACATAGAAATAATAAAATAATACCCTATCGCACCTTACTTTTTTTGCCTCCTCTTGATCTTCTTATTTTTTATCAAGATGCATTTATAGTGCTTATTAAAAAACGACTTGGCTTTAATAGACACTCTATTGGTTCCAAACGACTCTCTATTGATGCTTTTCCTGAAACTGTTTTTGTTCATTTATTTCAATATGAGCCAACATTCAAATATAGTCCAACACAACAAAAATATTCTTGTCAATTCAAAGGAAATGAAGGGGAAGAAAGGTTAAAACAGATATTAAATTATGAATACCGGAGTTTCCGGCAGGATCCTATAACAAAAACAAAGGGTTACGTTTTATTAATTTATTATTTATTAGGTCATTATTAAAGTTAAATGAAAATAATCGAACTTTCAGTGTGGTACTGCAATCTGTACATTTATAGTTGATTCCGGAGAGTTTGTTGATGAGTATATATTAATTAATTATTAATTTAATATTACTGTAAATATTTACTAATTTAATTTTAATTAATTATTTAAGAAATAAACCCAAATCAAATAAAAAAAATATGTCACAAAATTATAGATATATATTACCTCGTGCACCACTTCAACAATTATATATTAATCATGTATCAATTAACAAATAATAGTTTTTAATTAATAAAAATTAAATTATATTTTCTTTATTAGGATTAATATTTCGTGCAATAATTTTTTTGGGTGTATTGTTAATTTTATAATATAATTGTCAGTTTTCAAATGACATTATATTATATACTACTGACTTTCCATCAGTTCCTCCTTCCATAGTAGTGCCTCCAAAAAATAAACGAACCTATGTAAAAAATCTATTTTTAATAAAAATAATAAAAAAAATTATACAATAAATTTATTATTTAATACCTGATTGTGATTCTTTTTTTCAATACTCGAAGTTGAAAAAAATTTTAAAGATAAATCTTTTTCTTTTAATCGCTGCAAAAATTGAGATATATGCTTTGCAAAAACATGCATATATGGTGTAATATCTTCTTTTCGATATAAACCTTGAATTTGATTTGAATTATTTGTTGAACCTTGAGTAGGACGACAAAATAATGAACCCAATTTTGAGCATCTATTTCAAATTGATTAATATCTTGATTTGTTAAATAATTGTGATTTAAAACTTTATATAAACGGTAAAATTCTCTCCATAAATAATCAATATCCTCTCCACGTGTACTATAAACAAATTGAGAAACAGGGAATTTTTCAAGCATTTTTTTCTTGTCCGGACCCATAAGTGAAGTCCAATTCCATTGTTTTCCTGTAGATTTTGATTGAAAAAATTCAAAATGAATTTTAATATTTTGAAAAGCCAATTCAATTGCAGGTTTGATTTGTTTCGAAAGTTCTTTTTTTTTTCATCAAATCTGAAAAAAAACACTTCATTAAAATGTCTGAAATTCTCAGTAGTAAGTGCAATTCATCTGAAATATAATTCTCTTGTTTTATTGCAAGAAATATAGCTGGTTTTCTATTTTTACCTAATTAAATCTAAAAAAAAAATATTATTAATTAAATATTATAAAATAAACAAATAAATAAAAATTTTAAAATCGTACATGCAGTATTTCCTGTATTTTCAAAATTAATATCCATATTCCAGCGTAATTCTGATGAACAATTACAATATAAACAAAAAAATTTGGAATTAGGAGCATTTAAACCCATTATTATATACATAAATTTCCAATCTCCAGAAAAAAATAATTCAATATTCCAATGGACATTATCTTTATCAATTATTCCATTATCTTGAAGATCAGAGAGTTGGTGTTGGAATAATTTTCCAATTTTCATTAAATCATTATAATTTTCATGTCCGATATAAAGACANGAAATATAGCTGGTTTTCTATTTTTACCTAATTAAATCTAAAAAAAAAATATTATTAATTAAATATTATAAAATAAACAAATAAATAAAAATTTTAAAATCGTACATGCAGTATTTCCTGTATTTTCAAAATTAATATCCATATTCCAGCGTAATTCTGATGAACAATTACAATATAAACAAAAAAATTTGGAATTAGGAGCATTTAAACCCATTATTATATACATAAATTTCCAATCTCCAGAAAAAAATAATTCAATATTCCAATGGACATTATCTTTATCAATTATTCCATTATCTTGAAGATCAGAGAGTTGGTGTTGGAATAATTTTCCAATTTTCATTAAATCATTATAATTTTCATGTCCGATATAAAGACAAATACTATAATTAAATAAATAAATAATAATAATTATAAATAAAAATTAATAATAAAATATAAAAATCAATTAAATTAAAATATGTAATAAGATAATATAATACAGTATTGGTGGGTTAAAAAAAATATACAATATATTAATTATTAATTTCGAAAAAAAATCCATTACATTATATTATAAATATAAAATAAATAATTGATTATATTGTGGCGAAGTAAATTGGTAATCAGGTGAAATGTCACGGGGGATAACATTTTGTGACACTAGATGAACTTTCAGGTGATTGTCATTCTTGTACGAGGATGAAGGATGAATAATGTTGTGCGAGGATGAAGGATATCATACGAGGATGAAGGATATCGTGCGAGGATGAAAGATGACACACAAAGGATGAAGCATGAAGTACAAAGATGAAGTGTAAACAAAAGAGAAAGTATAAATACGACTATTGTTGTAAGTAAGTCAGTTAGTCAGTTTAGTTAGGATATAATTGATAGTTAATTAATTAATTAGAAATAATTCAGAATAATTCGAAACTCTAATAAATATTATATAGAAAAGTAAACTTCATTCAGGAACAGGAAAGATACGTCACGCTGTAATATTTCTGTTGTTAAATGATACTTTGCTTTTAAAACTTTATATTTTATATTTTAATAAACTTATACTTTGTGTCGTAATATTGCGAAATATTACTAAATATTGTTTGATACTGCGTTACTACTTTTACTCCACCTTACTCACTTTGCCTTCATGATTAATTGATTATTATTTGATTATTATTATTATTTATTATATATTTATTATCTGTTTCGAGATAGGTAAGTTTAGATTGATTGATTGCTTGACCTACTGGCAGATAGAGCGTATTATGATTTGTTTGTGTGATGCAAACTGTGAGACTGATTTGAGAAATTGTTCGAAATACTCTGCACTCCTGTGACACTAGCATGACCATGGCAAGTATCCTAAAATATTTGAGGTGCAAATCCATTGACACTTCCTCTTAAAATTAATTGAAATTCATGTGGTATATTTGTTAAAGAATAAGTACTTGATTTACGATCAATCCAAGAGGAAATTTCAGCTACATGTTCATAAGTAATAATGGTAGAAAATGGATTTATTGGTTCTGCTGTACGGATAGGCAATTCTTGAACCAAAATTGTTCTTGGTGGTAAAATTATTGATTCTATTGGTTGGTCTGTAGCTATGAAATACTGAGTCATCAAGAATTTTCTTGTTAGGCATTATTTTTTTCAAAGCATCAATACCAGGAATATGGAAATATCGAATTAGAGGAAGGCATTGTTGAAGAGTAGTTTTTAAGGTTGTAAAATTTTCATTGGTCCATTCTTTAAGGTCTACAAGTAAATTGGAATTCTGATAAATTCCCCCATTTAATTACATATTCCCAAATTAACACCTTTTCTAGTTGTAAATCATCTCGTTTGAGGAGTGATGCCAATACAGATTCTTGAAGAGAAGTGAAATCTTCAGCATCAAAGATGAGTGATCGATACTTTGCAACAATATCATTTCAAAATTTTCCTAAATTTTTGAAATTATTTCCAGTAAAAATTGAACGATAAACTAGAGAAAAATAAGATTTTAGCCAAGAACTTTTAGTTTCAATAAGATGATTTTCTAGTTTTTTTGTTAATTCTTTGATCTCAAATTCATTTGCAATCATTATTAAATCAAAAATAAACTTTGTTTCTACATTCTCTAAATCAACAATCCCACCATAAATATATCTTATGAAATAAAATAAACATTATTAATTTATGAAACTTATCAATAATATTATTCTTATTAAAGAATTTTAATAACTTACTTGAGAATGATATCAAAAATTTCATCCGAAATATTTGGCTTAATAATTGTCTTGATATTATTTTCATTTGGGATAATATTTTTCAATTCTTTACGAAAGTAAGGTGAGCGACACTTTAACACATTAGAGTGGGCTGTATAGGATTTCTCATTTTTAACAATAATGATTACATTGTATTCGTCTTTATCACTGAGAAGTTCAATAAGATTCTGTGATAATTTATCAAAAAATTTGAGTCATTTTTTTTATTGTGCAAACAAAAATTATCGATAAAAAACAACAAAAAATTAATATTTGTTGTGGCGGTGATGGTTACACGTTACTAACTTTGCATAGAATTTGTTACAATAGTTTCTTACATAATAATAAATACAAATGAATTTAATTTATCCACATTTAATCATTTAATTGAAAAAAAATACAAGTAAAAAATATGTAATAAATCAAGTAGTAAATCAAGTATAATTTAAATGAAAATATCACATTCTATATTTAAAAAAAATTCGACAATCTTATTTATTTGCAAAATTTATTGTTTTGATCATTTAATAATTACGTATATGTATTTATGTAACTCAAAATTATAATAAAAAATTAAAATTAAAAATTTAAATGATAATAAATAATTAAAAAAATTAAATTGAAAAATTAAAAATTAAATTAATAATAAAAATAGATTAATAAAAGGCTGAGGCGGCCGTGGTAATTGCAATAAGAAATAATAAATAAAGTAGTGCTTGATGTTAATGTAATATTCTTTATATTCATATATCTTTAGTGCATTTTAGGTTTCATTTATTTATTAATTCTATTTTAATTTAGATCTTCATTCTGTTAAATCTCGATTAACAATTTCCAAGTGTGACTGTAAATGAGTTTGAATGAGTGAGTGATGAGATTATCCGTGCGAAATTTAATAATTAATATTTATTATTGTCAACTACTGCTTGCTGTTATTATTGTTATTTCATTTGATGAGAAAGTAATTGAGGTAATGAATGAAATTTAAGAAATTTATAGTTTTTTTTTTAATCCAAAGAAATTATTTAGTTTTTAATAATAATATTGAATATCACGTCTGATAATTCAAATATTCACTTATTATGCACGCACATACACACAATTTGAACATAAATTTCATGATCGAGAATTATTCAAAGATAAGATTGTGAATAGAAGAAAAAAATCTCATTACAATTCTAATTGCAGAGTCATTTGGTGTGTGCGTGTGAAGTAAACTCTAATCAAAATCTTTTTATTTGAATCTTAATTTTAAATCTATATTTAATTTTACGATTTTTAATTCATTAATTCTTTAAATAACACAATTTTATTTTTTTTTAAAAAAATTTTATTTGATGATTGCTTTTTTAAAGAATGACAAAAAAGATTTAATTTTAGAAACTTCAGCTAAGCAATCAACAATATCAATTAATTTGTAATGTTAAACTTTGCAACGTTGCAAATTTCCCTATTATTATTCTTCTTCTTGACCAATTAAAATTATTTCTAATTTTTTTTTTTTTTTTTTTTCCAACGGAGCCATGCTCCAATAAATTTTTTATTAATAAAATTATAATACAAGCTTGTACATAAGATTATAATATATCTATTGAAACTGACTAAAATAAGCTATGCTAGATTTACCGTCCGGCCCATCGTTGCCTAAGTTATTAAGCTTAGGAACTGATGGCCATGTCCCCATCAGAAAAAATTTTTATTTTATATAAATTGTTTCCTTTATAAGTAAAAGTATTAAGAAAAATTTCATTTGTAAAAAACTCTAAATCCTCCTCTTTCTGTTTTTGTTTTCTTTGAAAATTTATTTTTTCCATCATTTTTGATATATGCAAATTTCCCTCTTTTATATTTGATGTTTTGTCAATCTGTATTTTTGTCCTTTTATCATTCCTTATTTGTCTTGTTCTTTTATCTTTATTAGTTATGCCATTCTTTATCTCCCATTCAATAACCTTATCACATCTTTCTTTCCATATCTGTTTAAGTATTTTCTGAAACTCTTCTAAAACATCTATGATTATTTTATTTGCCTTTGCTTTTTTGTTTCTACAAATCTTTTTTACTTTTGTAACTAAAATATTGGGTATAAAGTCTTTAATAACATCAAAAAAACTTAAGTCTGAATAATTTTTTGATAAAGTATAATCCTTCTCATATGTATAGTTTAGAATATCAACTTCACTTACAACTTTTTTAATTATTTTAATGTCTATACCAGGTTCTTCCTTCTTGATTTTTTCAATTAAAATCTCTTTGAATTTATTAGTTAAGTTCTTTATTGGATCTATTTGCCCTTTTCGTTTGCATGTGAAGACATGCATATTATCTTCTTCCACCAATTTCTCACATAATATACATGATGAGCTGCTATATAAATTTGGTTTATGTATATATCTTTTTGAAAGAGTTGGCAATTCTTCACACAACAGTTTTAAAGCAAAACTTCTTTTATTTGAATCTTCTTTGTTTGTAATATCTGATGTTATCTTACTGGGATGTTTGGTCTTGAATGTTAAATCCCAATCTATTTCTCTACATTTTGTATTAGTCATTATGTATTTGAATCTTTCCTGATATTTAAAATTCAACATCAATTTAAGTCTATTAATTTCTTTAATTGCGTCTTTGACAGGTGTTTCTATTGGAGTAAATTTCCATATTGGTATGAAGCTACGGTCTGTTATATTGTTGTAATTCAGAGATATTGTTGTGCCTTTGAAAATATTATTTGTGATGCCTTCTATAAATCCTGGTATTTTAGCTAAGGAGTCCGCAATTTCATTGTATTTATCTTCCGAGTGTGCTTTGACTTTATGACAAATTATCTTTAGTCTTCTTTCCTGTACAATATCATTTATCATTTGTAAAATTACTGGATTTTTATTCTCTGTCCATATCTTTCTTGTATTTATTTGTTTTGTAATTATTTTTATATTTTGTATAGCACATGCGCTATCAGTATATATTATAACTTTGGACCTTTTTGGCATTACTATCAAAGCTGTAAATATTGCCATTAATTCTGCCCTCGTTGATGATGGAAAATTTTTTATATTACCACGAAAAGTTAGTCTTTCATAATCTTTTACTTCTGGTATAGCCCATCCAAAACCCATGATGTTTTCTGTTAAAGTTGTTTCTAAAGAACCATCTGTATATACTTTAACCTGTTTTTTATTTTTAAGTTTTTCTTTGATATATATAAGCTCTCTATGTTCTCATCCTCACAGTTTATCCATTTTTGTATTTCATGATATTCACTTTTTCTCTGATTATCTTCCTCATCCATTATGTTTAATGGAATATTTAATGTATCATTTTCTTGAACATCTTCTTCATAATTTTCCATTATAGCTGTCGCCCTGTATAGATCTTTAACATTCATTCTTATCCTATTCTTGAAAGATTTTGTCAGCGTGTTGGATGTAGATTTCTTTGAATATATTACTGGAATCTCAATCTTATCTTCTTTGTTTTTGTCTAGTCTATATACACATTCCTCATTGTTTTCCCTTGTATTTATCTCACAACCTTCACATGGTAAAAGTACTGATGTGGGTTCCAAGTTTGTTGTTACAATATTATAATGTTTCAATTTTTGTGTATTTCTCTTATCAATTACTTATTTTCCCCTTTTATACTCTTTTCCTATTATTAATTCATTATTTTCTTTGTGTGCGATCCATAGTTTTTTTGTGAATACATGTTTTTTTGTTAAGTTATTAAAGTATTAAGATTATGTGCATAAAGATTTCTTAACTTGTCTTGTATCATGTTAGTTATATAATCTTTTTTTTGGTCAATATAAGTATACCATCCTGGTGGCTTCCCTCTCTTTGGACGTGTAGTTTGAATATGATGCCAATCCAGTATGTCTTTAAAATTTAAATTCATTATTTGTTCTACAAACATTATTCCATTTTCCCTTAAGCCTTTATGTAATAATTTTTCTTCATATCCCAAGTCTTCCCATAATTGTTTAAATGTATATTTGCCCCCACTAGGGATTGTAATTATTGATTTTCCTTTGTATGTAGATTCCCATACAATTAATTTTTCTTTTGCTTTGCTTATTATCATTGCATTTAGATTAAAATTGTCTTTTATCTTATATATCAAATTCTTATCAAATATCAATTTATCAGTCCATAACCAATTTTGAAATTGTTGTAATCTTATCTTTGTTGATTCTCCTAATAAATCATCCCTATTTATTCTATCGTTTAAATTTTTTATATGTAATTGTAATTGTCTATCTTCAATATCAAATATATTATATCCTTCTTTCAAGTGAAAGATACTGTTAATTGCTGTTTGTGCAAATCCAGCTTTATGTTTAAACGTCTTAAGACATATTGAGTTTATTTTCTTACACATACTTGTATTTAAGTAAACATCATTTAAAAGATATTCTATTGCTGGAAAAAGCACGTGATTTATTATATATCTTGCTCCTTTATCTGTTATTTTTGCCCTTTCTACCATTCTACATATGTTTCTAGCTTTCTCTTCAATTAATGTTTTTTGATGACTCTTCTTTCCATCTGCTGAAATCCATATACCTAGTATCCTTACATATTCATTTTTTTTGTGTGCTATTATTTTTTCTTTCATAAATTTAACTGAGTTTATTTTATTCTTATCTTTTTTATTTATAAACTTTCCCTGCTTCGATATTTTATGTTCCTTTTTTGGATTTATGCATATTANACTTGCTATATAAGTTGTATCATCCATATATGCAAAAGAATTTATTTTTATACTTTTTATTTTTCCCATATCAGTTCGTAAATCTCCATATTGTGTTGTTTCCATTAAATATCCCTCTTTCATATTCTGTATTCTTTCTAATAGAGGGTCATAATATATCCTCCACAAAAGAGGAGATAAAGAGTCCCCTTGCTCTATTCCCATTTTTGGATTAAAAGGGTCTGTGAGACCATGGAAAGTAATTACTCTATTAGATCTTGTTACTGTTAGTTTATGTATAATTTCAATAATATTGTTAGGTATTTTAATTCTTTCCATGCTTTTTTTGAGTATATCATTATTGATAGAATCGAAGGCTTTTGAAATATCTTGTGATAGAATCCATATTTCTTTTTTATACTCTTTTGCTTCTTCTATGCAGTTGTTAAGAATATGTATTGGTCCTTGTACTGAGCCTTCTGGAAGACCCGCCCAATTATTTTCATTTAAAATTTTTTGTTTTGTCAGAACTTTACTTAATCTATTGTAGATCCCCTTAGAAAAAATTTTCCTTGCTGTTTCTAGTAATGTAATTGGTCTAGTATTCCACATATTTTTTTCCCAATCTTTAGGTTTTGCAATTGGAAAAATATACCCCTCTACCCACTCATGGGGTATTTCTCTACTTTGTAATATATGATTAAAAATATTAATTAAGAGTTTTAAAGTTTCTTCTCCCATGTGTTTCCACAGTTCATTTGTTATCATCGTCGGACCTGGTGCTTTTTTGTTTGGAGTTTTTCTTATTATTTTCTGTAATTCCTCAACTGTAAACTTTTTATTTATGGAGTTGTACCATTCATCTTTAATGTTTCCTTTAACTTTATATATGTCTTCCCAATCTCTGTATTTGTCAATTGGGTCTATATGTTTCTCTGTTATCCAATTTTTAAAGGTATTCTTAATTTCTTGTTTTATTTCTTCAGGATCTGTGATAACTTCTGTTTCACACCCAACTTTCCTAACTATACTATCTGTTACTATCTTAGGCTTCTCTCTTTTTAAAACACTATTTAAGTAATTCTTTTTATTTTCTTTAAAATTTTTTTGACGATTTAGTATATTCTCAATAATTGACTTGTGTTTTGTTTCTTTAATTTCATTTCTAAAAATTTTCCTTAAGGAATAATATGTTTGTCGAGTATTTACTATCCATTTTGTGAGCTCTTCATTACTTTTTATTAAAGGATTTTCTATTATAAAATTATATTTGTCTTCAAGAATTTTAATTTTTTCTTCTACTTTTTGTGCTATTTGGGGTTCTATATTATCTTTTTTAAAAATTTTTTGTCTGCCCCATTCATATATTTTTCTTAGTATTATGATTTGATTATATGATTCAAAATGATTATGTAGCTGTTTTTCTTCTGAATATCTGCCCATTGTAATGTATTTCTTTTTTGGTAAAATCTCATTTGCCACTTTAGATATGACATTTCTTAAAAAATTCCATTTTTCTTCTACGGATCTATGTTGAATTTCCAAATTATATTTTATATGTTCTTCTATTTCATCCTCAAATTTCTTCCAAACTTTGTTAGATGTATTTTTATAATTAAATGATATTCTATTTATATTTTCTGCATTTTTGATTCTTCTTCCATTTTGATATTTGTCTTGAAAAAGGTCAAATTTTAAATTTAATAAAACTCCTGAATGATCACTTTGTGCTATTGAGCATGTGTCTATTATATTATTATAGTATTTAACATGTGATCAAGTATATTATCTGATATCCAGATTTGATCTATTCGACTTTTTATATCATTTGCTTTATTTCTCCATGTGAAATCTTCTGTTTGGTTTTCTGTTTGGGTATTTGTTTTTAGAGCTTCTTTATAAATTCTATATGCATCAGTATAGCTATTATTTAGCAGATATCTCAGAATATGACTTTCTGGTTTGTTTGATCTTAAATTTAATGTTATATTCTTATTAAATCTATCTAACCTTGGATTGGGTGTTGCATTGAAGTCTCCTATTACAATTGAAAAATGTGTTTCTCTATCTTGGTGCTCCTCAAGCTCATTAATTATCCATTTTGAAATATGGGATCTTTCTTTGCTTTCTGTTGCATTTGCTGGGTAATATATAAGAATAATTTGCATTTTGATCTTTTTTTTAAATGCCATCTTGATTGATATAATATTGCCTTTATATTTTTTAGTTTTATAAATGTGTTTTGCCCATTTACTCTTGATCATTAAACATAGACCTGAACCCTTGGATTGTTCACTATCAGCCCATATATAACTATATTCATNATTATTTAAAGTTAATGAGTTACTATCTTGAAGATATAACTCCTTTTTTTCTCCAGATTTTTTTAATTTATTAAACAAAGATAAGATTCCCAACACTTGGGAATTCTGGCTCTGGTAATTTTTTCATTTCCACAAATTCTTTTGGTAAGTAACGAAAAAAATAATATGTTTTTAATACATTTACAGTTTCATTATATTGTTTTTGAGTTTTAATAGGTAAATCTATTTTCCAATCCTGTCTGTTTCTGTGTTTTTCTTGTTAGTCTTTTATTGTTGTTTCTAAATTGGGCAACAAAGGCTTTCTTACATAATCTGAAATAATCCATTTGTCTGGTAATAGCTTAAATTTGTAATACTTTCTTAATTTTTTTATCTCTGTTTTTAAATTAATTCTTCTAATTGGTAGTTTAATTCCAGAACCTGCTTCCGCTGCCTTCATATCTTCAGGTAATGGTATTCTTTTATCTAATTCATAATTTATCCATTGTTTCCCTAGAGGCACTTCATAGTCATAGAGTGGGTATAAGAAACGAGATAATTCTCTTGCTTCTACAATACAGGTTGCTGGAACTTTAATTTCTTGTGGTATTTGAATTTGTTTAGGTGAGGTTGGTAGATTTGATCTTTGATAAAAGTAATTTTCTGGAAGTTTTTCAAAGTTATAATGTGTACCTAATTCTCTTAATAAGTCTTTAAATGAATAATCTTCTGTTCCTCCCCTTTTCCATGGTAGATATTTGTTGCAATTTAAACTTATATCTTCTGGATTCTCTGGTAAATTTGGCTTTTGTGACTTTTTTATGGATGGTAAGTTAAAATAATACTCTGGTAATTTCTCTGGTATTTTGTAATATGATTTAAGCTGAAATCTGATTGCGTTTAGATTTTTTAATTTTCTTGGATCTGTTATAGGAAAGAGGTTTCTCACTTCCCTTCTTAAATCCTGCCAGTTTTCTGGCAATGTTGATTTGGAAACAAAGTAACTCTCTGGAAGTCTATCGACATCATAATACTGTCTCAAAAATGCAACAATTTCTTTAATTGTTTGTCTATTCCTAATTGGTACTGTATGTGGTAACCCATCAAAAATTCTCTGTGGAAGTTTTGAAAAATCCATTGGTAATTGTCTTCTTTCTACTTTAGCAACTCTATTGCAATATTCTCGGACTTTGTCAAAGTTAAAATCTGCTTTGGATGGTCTTTCTCCTCTCTCAAAAAGTAACCAATTTATATGTATTATTCGGTTTGCTAAAGATCTTCCATCCAATTCATTTAAGTTAAAACTCCTTAAAGCTTTCCATGCAAAAATTATACGTACATTCTGTCTAATTTTTCTAATATTGTCAGTTCCAATATTGAAATCTATTTTATGTTTATCCTTATATTGTTGTATAAATCCTCCTACCAAATTTTCAAAAACTTCGATATATTGTGGTTTCTCATCATGTCTTCCATAAAATCTTTTAAAAAAGTGTAAATCTCTTATACCTTCATTTATTGTTTTAATTAAGATATGATCCTCTTCACTTGTTTGTAATTTTTTCTCACATTGGAACAAAGCCTCAATATACTGTACTGTAAGGGAAGTATTACTAAATACTTTAGGTAAAATTTTATAATTGTCTAAATCTATTGATTGATCTTCATTTTCTTGTTCTACAAGTTCTTGTGTGACTGTTGCATCTTCCATTTCTGTATCTGAGATTTCTGTATTTGTCTGTGTTAAAATTCCCTCCATACTGTCCACAAAATCTTTTACATTTTGTGGTAATATTACTGAATTACCCTTACTATTTTCATTAACATTATTATTGTTGTTATGCATGTGTAAATTAAATGGTTTTGTTTGTATTACCTCTTCTGGTATTAAATTTTGTGTAATCTTTCCTTTTTGTATTCCCATTTGTTGTGTCGTGTCCTTGTTTATCGTATTACTACCCCTTTGTTGATCAAATTCAGGGTTAAGCTGATTTTCCTTTTCCAAATTATTATCTGTTTGATTTTTATCCTCATCATATGCTTCTTCAAAAAGTGCATACTCTTCTGAAGATATGGGATATAAATCACTTACAGTCTTAAATTCTTCCCATTTTATGTATCTGCTGTTGATTCCAAATGCACCTATTGTTCCAATTCTAACTGTAACAATATTTTTCTTTTTGTTGTGAATAAAAAATAATGTAATAAAGTCTGCTGGTCTTGTTTCTAAAGCCTCCTTTACTTCAGTTTCATTATCATAGTATTCTTTTGAAAAAATATATTTCTCAGGATATTTGCTCATTGTGGGTAGTTGGATAAGGTTTTTTGTTGCACCCTTAATAATTAAAACTTCATCACTCTCTGTTGGTTTTAAAAATAATTTCACTTCTATTTGATTGTTATCTTTGGGTTCTAAAACTTTTGCTCCTATGAATTTATATTCAATGTCTCTTTCTCCTGTTGGAGGACTCTTTCCTCTTAACCACTCCATTAAAATGAAAATGTTAATATGCTCTATTGACTGTAAAAATTTAAAATTTACTGCGTATTTTTAACAAAAATTTGATGTGCGGGAAAGAGTTCAATAAATGTGGTTAAAATTATTTCTAATTAATTAATTAATTATTTAATAAATTTTATTTTATTCATTCAATTGAATTTATTGAATTTATTGAGTGAATTTATTAAATCGAATCGTTGAGATATGTATACTGTGAATTTAAAATATAATTTACATAAATATAAATATGAATATAAATAAGAGGTCTAGGTTGGGGTGCTTATGATATTTAATTAGAACTATAAGGTGATATCTATTATTGATAAAAATAATAAAAAATATGATAAAATAATTTTGGCAGGCATCGCGTTGTAAGAAATCTAGTTAGAAATTTATTATAATTATCTAATTAAATTTATATATTAATTTTTTATCTATATTTTTTTTAATATTTATATTTCTTTATATTTATTGAGTATTATAAAATAAATTTAAAGTATTAATTATCGGTCCAGAGTCCATTTGTATGTTTTTCAAATGGAAATTTTAAGTTATCATTATATTATTAGCCTAAACTTAATTGATCTGAAATTTTAATAGTTAATATAAATTATATAAAAAATAAAATATTTATGTATATATCAGATGTTTGTAACTTCTATGCAAATATCTGAATATATTATAATAATTATTCTAAATTTTCGATATCAGGCGTCTCTTGTAACAATCCACGGACGTTTTAAATTTAAAGAAAATGTTATTTCATTCGTACCCAAAGATAATTTCATTATAATGAATTGATTCATCATTATTATTCGCTTAATATCCATTCCTATGGAAAATAAATATTCATTAAATGTTCATTGTCTTTATCCATTTTGTTATTGCAATAAATTCATCTACATTATTTACATTAATCCATTATTTAATGAATTTCGTAATATATTTTAAATATACATATATTACCTATTACATCTTGAACTATCAATTAAATGTTTCGAATATTTTAGGAGACAACTACAGAACAGATCCCAAGGAAGAAAGAAAGTATTAAAAAAATTTATTAAAAAAATGTTTTTTATAAAATACAAAAAATCACTAACATAAAAAATTACTCAAGATCAGATTCAATCCCAAGAATGAAATATTTAAATAGCAATTCTAAGAAATAATATTTTAGATCGATCTTTGAATCCAAAATATCTAATACTTCACGTTTTCAAGAATGTTATACTTTGAAAAATAAATAATAATTAAATAAATAATAAATAAAATAAATTTCAAATAAATTTCAAATAAATAAAATAAATAAAATAAACAAACCATAAATAAATAAATAAATAAGATATATATACATTAAAGTATAAAAGATAAAAATATATGAAGAAATAAAGAATTTAGAATCGATATTTTAAACGAAGCATAAAACTTTAAGAATATAGAAAAAAAGTTGAACATATGGGCGAATTTTAAGAATTAAATAATAATAGGTTACACGAATCTCACAACTGTTGCTCCTAGTGAAGTTAATAAAGTATATATATAATGCGCCTTTATCTATTAATTAAAGTTTCTTTTTAGTACTAAACCAAACAAAAATAACAAAAAAATAGAATAAAACAACTATATTGAGCATTAAAAGAAGAAATAAAATAAGTTTTTGCAGGTTGGAAGGTATAAACATTGGTTATTCAGTGGAACAATTGGTTAGACAACTATTTATTTGCTTATTTAAACAGACGAAGTGTCTTAAAAGTCTTATAAAATAATATAAGTGTATGTAAAATATTACACTGAATACTTTTACTTAGAGGTCAGAAGGTGGCTAATATAATAAAGCTCCGAGTTTTTTTACAATCTTTATTATTTTTTATCTTTATAGATACTTTAATCAAATATACAATGTGGTCCCGCGTAATAGCCAAATACCACAAAAAATATCTCTTGAACCCTAAAGTAATAGTTGCGACTCTTGCCTTAATACAGGTATCTTTAATCCGAAGTAAAGTTACCAGTAGCATTTCTTTCGATTCTTTCAAGGTTTTATCTTTATTGTATTTTATTAAGTTTTATTATTCATATAATTCAGTACTAATATAATTATTTAAATTGCAATAATAATAACTCTTTTCAAAATAAAAAATATAATGTTATTTATTTTTCGTTTATCATCGAGGCGACGCATCCAAAAAATAACAATAAAGGAATCAATGAAGTTATAGAAGGAAACAATCGACATTTGTTAATAGAAATTTGTAACATTCTATGAAGAACATAATATAAATTCTTAAAGAATATTCTAATGTTTCTGTGTTCAATAAGGCAGATCGATTATGCACATTCAATGAATTGCTGCACCTTATGCATTGGAAATCTTAAAGAAAATTCTAATGTGAACCAATTTTGGAATTGATCAGCCATTCGTAAATATTATGAATTCTAGAATACAACAAATCATTGGAAAAAATTTAATATTTATAATCCTATATAAATGAAATTCAAATTATTTATATGTAGTGATAACCTTTTTATATAATTAATTTATCACGCTTAAAATTTTACCCTCAAATTTTTTTAATAAAAGAATAGAACTTTATATTCAAGAAATTTTATTAAATTTTTTGACAGAAAAATCTTCACATAAATGGAAACTATATGTCACAATGAAATTGAAATCACAAAGGATAATGAGAATTTTCAGCTGTATTTGAAATTAGCCGAAGCAGGAAATCATATAGGACAGAATAATCTTGGATATTGCTATCAAAATGGAATTGGAACCACAAAAGATGAAGAGAAAGCATTTCAGTGGTACCTAAAATCTGCTGAAGAAGGAAATAGTATTGGACAGTTTAATCTTGGGGATTGTTATTATAACGGATTTGGAACCACAAAAGATGAAGAGAAGGCATTTCAGTGGTATTTGAAATCAGCTGAAGGGGGAAATCTTTTGGGACAGAATAATCTTGGATCTTGTTATCAAAATGGGATCGGAACCACAAAAGATGAAAAGAAGGCATTTCAGTGGTACTTGAAATCTGCTGAAGGGGGATATAGTAATGGGCAATGTAATCTTGGAGCTTGTTATAATCATGGAATTGGAACCACAAAAGATGAAGAGGAGGCATTTCAGTGGTACTTGAAATCTGCTGAAGGGGGATATAGTAATGGGCAATGTAATCTTGGAGCTTGTTATAATCATGGAATTGGAACCACAAAAGATGAAGAGGAGGCATTTCAGTGGTACTTGAAATCTGCTGAAGGGGGATATAGTAATGGGCAATGTAATCTTGGAGCTTGTTATAATCATGGAATTGGAACCACAAAAGATGAAGAGGAGGCATTTCAGTGGTACTTGAAATCTGCTGAAGGGGGATATAGTAATGGGCAATGTAATCTTGGAGCTTGTTATAATCATGGAATTGGAACCACAAAAGATGAAGAGGAGGCATTTCAGTGGTACTTGAAATCTGCTGAAGGGGGATATAGTAATGGGCAATGTAATCTTGGAGCTTGTTATAATCATGGAATTGGAACCACAAAAGATGAAGAGGAGGCATTTCAGTGGTACTTGAAATCTGCTGAAGGGGGATATAGTAATGGGCAATGTAATCTTGGAGCTTGTTATAATCATGGAATTGGAACCACAAAAGATGAAGAGAAGGCATTTCAGTGGTATTTGAAATCAGCTGAAGGGGGAAATCTTTTGGGTCAGAATAATCTTGGATCTTGTTATCAAAATGGGATCGGAACCACAAAAGATGAAAAGAAGGCATTTCAGTGGTACTTGAAATCTGCTGAAGGGGGATATAGTGATGGGCAATGTAATCTTGGATATTGTTAT
>PQFF01000184.1:196831-227616 GCA_003547095.1 Diversispora epigaea | reverse complement strand
AAATCTGCTGAAGGGGGATATAGTAATGGGCAATGTAATCTTGGAGCTTGTTATAATCATGGAATTGGAACCACAAAAGATGAAGAGAAGGCATTTCAGTGGTACTTGAAATCTGCTGAAGTGGGAAATCTTTTGGGTCAGAATAATCTTGGATCTTGTTATCAAAATGGAATTGGAACCACAAAAGATGAAGAGAAGGCATTTCAGTGGTATTTGAAATCAGCTGAAGGGGGAAATCTTTTGGGTCAGAATAATCTTGGATCTTGTTATCAAAATGGGATCGGAACCACAAAAGATGAAAAGAAGGCATTTCAGTGGTACTTGAAATCTGCTGAAGGGGGATATAGTGATGGGCAATATAATCTTGGATATTGTTATAATCATGGAATTGGAACCACAAAAGATGAAGAGAAGGCATTTCAGTGGTACTTGAAATCTGCTGAAGTGGGAAATCTTTTGGGTCAGAATAATCTTGGATCTTGTTATCAAAATGGAATTGGAACCACAAAAGATGAAGAGAAGGCATTTCAGTGGTATTTGAAATCAGCTGAAGGGGGAAATCTTTTGGGTCAGAATAATCTTGGATATTGTTATCAAAATGGGATCGGAACTACAAAAGATGAAGAGAAGGCATTTCAGTGGTACTTGAAATCTGTTGAAGGGGGATATAGTGATGGGCAATATATTCTTGGATATTGTTATGAAAATGGAATTGGAACCACAAAAGATGAAGAGAAGGCATTTCAGTGGTATTTGAAATCAGCTGAAGGGGGAAATCTTTTGGGTCAGAATAATCTTGGATATTGTTATGAAAATGGAATTGGAACCACAAAAGATGAAGAGAAGGCATTTCAGTGGTACTTGAAATCTGTTGAAGGGGGATATAGTGATGGGCAATGTATTCTTGGATATTGTTATGATAACGGAATTGGAACCACAAAAGATGAAGAGAAGGCATTTCAGTGGTACTTGAAATCTGCTGAAGGGGGATATAGTGATGGGCAATGTAATCTTGGATATTGTTATAATCATGGAATTGGAACCACAAAAGATGAAGAGAAGGCATTTCAGTGGTATTTGAAATCAGCTGAAGGGGGAAATCTTTTGGGTCAGAATAATCTTGGATCTTGTTATCAAAATGGAACTGGAACCACAAAAGATGAAGAGAAGGCATTTCAGTGGTATTTGAAATCAGCTGAAGGGGGAAATCTTTTGGTTCAGAATAATCTTGGATATTGTTATCAAAATGGGATCGGAACTACAAAAGATGAAGAGAAGGCATTTCAGTGGTACTTGAAATCTGTTGAAGGGGGATATAGTAATGGGCAATGTAATCTTGGATATTGCTATCAAAATGGAATTGGAACCACAAAAGATGAAGAGAAGGCATTTCAGTGGTACTTGAAATCTGCTGAAGGGGGATATAGTGATGGGCAATGTAATCTTGGATATTGTTATGAAAATGGAATTGGAACCACAAAAGATGAAGAGAAGGCATTTCAGTGGTACTTGAAATCTGTTGAAGGGGGATATAGTAATGGGCAATGTAATCTTGGATATTGCTATCAAAATGGAATTGGAACCACAAAAGATGAAGAGAAGGCATTTCAGTGGTACTTGAAATCTGTTGAAGGGGGATATAGTAATGGGCAATGTAATCTTGGATATTGTTATCATCGTGGAATTGGAACCACAAAAGATGAAGAGAAGGCATTTCAGTGGTATTTGAAATCAGCTGAAGGGGGAAATCTTTTGGGTCAGAATAATCTTGGAGAGTGCTATTACTATGGAACTGGAGTCAGAAAAGATGATGAGAAAGCATTTCAGTGGTACTTGAAATCAGCTGAAGGGGGAAATATTGCTGGGCAGGTCAATCTTGGGTATTGTTATCAAAATGGAATTGGAACCATAAAAGATGAAGAGAAAGCATTTCAATGGTACTCGAAATCAGCTGAAGAGGGAGATTATGATGGACAAATTAATCTTGGTTATTGCTACCGAAATGAAATTGGTATTCTAAAGATTAAAAAACATCAAAATAAATTAAAGAAAAGATGCCATGATTGCGAAGAATTAAATTTACAAAATAATGCATGTTCGAATTGTGAACTTATAGAAATGCCAAAATGGACTAGTGGTAATGATGAAGTTGATAAGATAATTCAAATGACTCAATCAGATGATGATGCAAAAGAATGGGAAATTTGGAGATGGATAAATTATAGTAAATTTAAGGATATAGAATATTTAGCTGAAGGAGGATTTGGTAGTATTTGGAAAGCAGAATGGATAGATATGCCTGAAGAGTTATTTGAATTTTATAAATCAAATCAAGTTGCCTTGAAGAAGCTTAAGGATTCACAAGAAATTAGCACGGAATTTTTAAAAGAGGTAAATGTTAACTATATCAATATATCAATTAGTTTTTATCTGATATATAAATATAATTTATATTTTTTTTATAATATAGTTAAAAGCAAATTTCCAATGTCGAGATAGATATGTTTTACCAATTTTAGGTATAACTCAAGATCCAAAAACAAAAGAATATGCAATGGTTCTACGATATATGAAAAATGGAAATTTAAGAGATTTTCTTAAACAAAATAAATCATTACCTTGGATTGAACGATTATGGTTATTGAATACTTTTATCAGGGGATTAAACGTCATTCACAGTAAAGGACTTATCCATCGTGATCTTCATCCTGGCAACCTTATGATAACTGAAACATATAACAATTCAAAATACAAATTTGTAAGATTAGGAGATTTAGGATTATGCAGATTTACAAATGAAATTTCATCATCTGGAGCATATGGTATATTGCCATATATTGCACCTGAAGTATTAAATAAATATCAATATACACAAGCTTCAGATATTTATAGTGTTGGAATTATTATGTGGATAATTTCAACAGGAAAAATACCATTTGCTATTAGAGCATATGATCCAGAATTAGCTGTTGATATTTTCAATGGACTTCGACCAAAAATTAATAGAAACACACCTCAATGTTATGTAGAATTAATGGAAAAATGTTGGCACAAAGATCCAACCAAGCGNATAAATCATTACCTTGGATTGAACGATTATGGTTATTGAATACTTTTATCAGGGGATTAAACGTCATTCACAGTAAAGGACTTATCCATCGTGATCTTCATCCTGGCAACCTTATGATAACTGAAACATATAACAATTCAAAATACAAATTTGTAAGATTAGGAGATTTAGGATTATGCAGATTTACAAATGAAATTTCATCATCTGGAGCATATGGTATATTGCCATATATTGCACCTGAAGTATTAAATAAATATCAATATACACAAGCTTCAGATATTTATAGTGTTGGAATTATTATGTGGATAATTTCAACAGGAAAAATACCATTTGCTATTAGAGCATATGATCCAGAATTAGCTGTTGATATTTTCAATGGACTTCGACCAAAAATTAATAGAAACACACCTCAATGTTATGTAGAATTAATGGAAAAATGTTGGCACAAAGATCCAACCAAGCGTCCAAATACTAAAATGATTTTTGATACATCAGAAAAATGGATTAAGGAATTGACATATAATGATAAAACAGAACATTCATTTATGTTTTTAAATGCAGATCAAAAAATGCAAGATGAAGATTTCGAATTATCATCTGCTGAAACTACTCATTCTGGTGCATACCTTATAAGCCATCCTTTACCTTCGCTATCACATATTCAACCTTCTTCTATTTTAAGATTTGATATAAATAAATTGAATTTTAATTTTAATGATAATTAAGTTAAAAATTTTTAGATTACTTTATGCAATTGAAATTTTAAACCTGAAATTTCTTAAATATAGTGTCTATAAATCACTCCGCTTTGATCAGTTCAGTTTATATTATTTTAGAAAATTTTAACCATTATTATTTCTTTATAATGTATTTTTATGAAACTAAATAAATATATTGATTATTAACATTTCATTGAATCACAACTTTTTACATTTCCTTTTCCAAAGACAATTTATTAAAATAAGTTTACAAGTCCTCATAATTCCATATGTATGTACATTTACAACGGGGAATGGTTTTTTATTAATATATTTCTAAAATCTAAGATCATTCGAAAGCCTTACTCTTAAATTTTGCAATAGTGGTTTAATTATCTTTCTAGAATCGATATTTTCCAAATTATTATCATCTGAAGATAGTATATTAATTTTATACTTTACATTGATAATGTTTCTAGTGCTATTCGAAAGCCTGAAATAAGGGCTTTACAGTGGTAGTAAAACTACCATTTAATCACCGATATTCATCAAGTTGTTGCTGTCCAAAGTTTATACAAACCCGCAAACTCATCTTAAGCTTATGAAATCACTTCAGGTGAGCTCACCAAGCCAACTCAGGTTCATAAGCCCAATCAGTTATTGTTAAGCATTATATTAACGATATATTTAATATCTTTAGTTTCCAGATTTCCAGCACATTTATATACCACTGTTTCATCAATATAATTATACGCAGCATGACATGCCTGTAAAACATTTAAAGCTTTCAACAGCCAAAAAACGTGAGGAAGAAGAAATCGGTAGCGAATTAGTAATATAATTTATAAATTATTTAAAGATATTCAATAACTTTAAGAACGTTAAAAACATTGAAAATTAACGTGATTCTGAGTTAACTGTAAAAAATTTTGGTGCAATTTTTTTTTTCAATTACTAAAAATAAGAATTTATATTTTGGGCCATCTTCTCAAAAATTATAAGAACCAGGAAAAACCAAAGAAGATCGATATTATTTCCTTTCCTTTAATTGTTATTCAATATCTAATTGAAGGTGTCATGATAATTATTTAAGGTTAGATAAATTTAAAAATTATTATTAATTGACTACTTTAAAACAAGGAATTGAAAATTTTGAATGAACCTTCTCAGGTCACAAAAAATAAATAAATTAACAACACCAGGTATTAAAATATTACAAGATATTTTCGTAGTATTTATATTATTATTTATTTATCTCACAAAATTTAATGTCTCCTCATACATATGTATATTATTTTCTAAATCCCCATAGAAAGTTACTCTATTATACATTGTTTTATACTTTATGTTATTTAGATAAAATAAAAATAATACACTCAATGGCAATGATAATATTAAGCTGTAACCTAAAAATAAATAAACTCAACAACAATAAAATTATATGTAAATAACTAATTTTTAAAAACATGTACGTAAATAAATAGAAAGTTGAAAAAAAAGAAGAAATTGAATTGACGTTTAAGATATGGAATAGCATTAATAATATTATAAATCACGAAATGAAATTATTTTTCAATATGTAATGTAATAAAGAATAATTGTAATATGCATAGTCGACACTTTACTCCAAATATCAAAATAAAAGAGGCATGAAGTTATGAAGTGCATGAAAACACAAGAGAGATTATTGTTATTTCTGAATCGAAAATCATGCTTCAAAATTTTTTTTAAAAAAATGAATACATGTAGGCAGGAAATCGTAATAATTAAAGTTGGTTAAGATAATTCATAATCTATAATATACATGCATTTGACTCAGACATAAATTCCATCTCAGTCATAACAATAAAATTTCCTAAAATTAATTTAATTTATTAATAAATTCGTTAATTAATTAAAATTAATTTGAGCATTATCTTGATGTATTTATTAATATTTATTTATTGAACATAAATTAAAAAAAAAAGTTAGTAATCGTGTGACTAATTATTCATCATTAACCGGCGAAAATATAAACATTCTTCTATTCTAATAAAATTTTAAGATTATTAAAATATAACAATTTTTATATAGAATATCTAAAATGAACAACTTTCAATGCGCTACTTGCAAACGTAAACAGAAATTATATACATCCACCTCCCAAAGTTAATGAAGTATTAAACTTTTTTAATTCTAAGAAGCGACCATAACAGGTGGTCATGCTTATATGATATTGAATTCAAAACTCAAAACTTATTATCTAAATATACAATATAATATGAAAGTAAGTAATGGTAAATTTACATTCTAAATTTCGTGAATGTTTTTATTATTGTACATTATTACATCAATAATCAATTCATCGTGAATTTTATTTATATCCAATCTCGGAACTACTAACGATATTCTTAAATTTCGTGAATTTTCTTAATCATTTTCCTATGTCTCTCATAAAAAGAGTTTGATATAACTTATTCAAGCGATTGGCTATATTATTATGTATGTAATGTAATATCATTTTTCGCATTTATCGTTTTTTGCATACGTTTTTTTTATTTTTTGTTATTTTTCCTCATATTACTATTGATGATATTATTTTAGTTTTTATAGTTTGGCATTTCTTGAAGGAGATTATCTGGTAAGAATTTATAAATTAGTAAAAAATATATTCAATCATACAAAAAGGTATAAAAGGCATATAAAAGTAAATAAAAGTAAATTAAAAATCCATAAAAAGATATAAATGATAATAAATGATATAAAATAATATAAAAAGAATATAATGTAATGTCACGTATGATGCATCTTGTTCATTTAATTAAAGTTGGTATTTCTATTGTTTTATTTATTATTAATTATTATTAATTATTATTGTATTTTCCTTTACATAATATGACAGCTTTTGAATCTACACACCCACGGCAACTTGGGACAATGCTTTCAAGTTCTTCAAATCCTGAATTAATATTCTCTCGCCTTTTTTGTTCCGATAAAATATGAGCCATTCGACAAGATTGTCGTTGAGGTGGGATGGTTGAGATATTTCAATCTGTGAAGTTGGTTGTGATTGTTGTTGTAATTGTTGTGATTGCAATTGTTTCAATTGTATTTGTTGTGATTGTGGTTGTAATTCTTGTAGTTGTTACTGGTATAATGAAGAAGATGTTATTACTGTTTTCGTGACAGTTGGAGGAGTAATATAAGATAAAGATGTAACAGAAGAAGCAGTATAAGAAGTAGAGGGTGTGATGATGATGGTGATGATGATGACGAAATAGAAAAAAAGATGGTTGTGTGATGTTGAAAACAGATTGTATTTAAGGTGGAAAAAGAAATAGTGAATGATGATTTCCTTGACTGTAAGAAGAATTATTAATCGTTGGAGGATAACTTTGTCATTTATTATTAGCCATAATATTATTATTTATTTTGTTGTCTTTTGGTTGCAGGATTTGAATTAGGACTATAAATGTTATAATTAAAGTTATTATTATGAAAGATAAAAAATTCACAATTATAAAAATCTGATCAAATTATTTATGTACATAATAATAATTATTTTTCTTTCTTTCGCTTTTCATTTTTTTATTTTGAAAATCGCGAAAATAAGAAAATATTATTTCAAGAAAAAAATTTTATCAGAATGTTGAGCGATGGTATATATGCAAATAAAGAAATGCTTACAGTACAATAAATCAATATTTAGAACCAGTTTTCTTTTTAAAAAAAATATCATATGTATGTGCATTATTTTATTTTATTTTAAAATTTAAAAAAATAAATAAATAAAATAAAAATATAAATAAAAAA
Organism: Diversispora epigaea; assembly: GCA_003547095.1. Lineage (NCBI taxonomy): Eukaryota > Fungi > Glomeromycota > Glomeromycetes > Diversisporales > Diversisporaceae > Diversispora > Diversispora epigaea. The sequence continues at coordinate 220,056 of PQFF01000184.1, read as the reverse complement.
TATAAATAAAAATGTGCTGGTTGTACATTTTTTTTTAAGAAAAAAAAATAACTAGTATTTACTACAAATTATAATTTGTTTTAGAAATAGAATATACAATAAGCTAAATAATGGTTGCTTACATATTTGAAATATAAATATTTAAAATAAATATATTTAACCCGAAAATGTAAAAATATAGTGTATTGTACCATAATATGTATTCCGAATATTCTGTATATTAAATGAGATTTTTATTATAATAGAATATATAAAAAAAAAGACGACAATTGTGAAAAAATAGAGAAACAAGTACTTCATTTTTTAGATAAAAGAAATACCGCTTGCTTATATGCAGATGTTAAATTTTCTTTTTCTTTTTCTTCTTTTTTTTGAAAAATGTAAAAAAAAACAATACGCTGATGTTTATGAAATATAACCATATTTAAAGAACAAAAGAAAAATTATCTGCAATTATGCTGATATCATTATGTTTAATATTATGTATAACCATAAATATTTTACTTACTTTGTGGGGAACTGGAATTGTAAAAAGTATAAATATGGAATTTGAATGATTATTTGTTTGATATTATATTTTTCATGCAACAACGGTTAATGTTAATGTTATATTCATTACATTATTATGCAGAAAAAGATTTAGGGGTTTTTTTTTTGTAATACTTGAATTTGGTTTTCCAATAATTTATTTTGATTTTTTTTTTTACAACTCTTAATCGTAATATTACGACAACCATACAATATGTTTCTATGTAAATTTCTTTGTAATCACACTTTTTATTTTTGTTCCCGAGGGCAGTATTGTCATGGGACATCTTGGGACATTTTGGGACAAAAATAATTTTTTAAATTATAAAAAATTCCATTATAAAACTTAGTTTAAGTAATTAATTAAAGTTATTTAGAATTGATTTTTACATATATTTATAAAGTTTCGATATATCTTTATAAACCCAATAAGGGTAGGGACATTGGGACAGTAAAAAAACCTAGGGACATACAAAATGTACAATACTGCCCGAGGGTGTGGCTATAGAGGGGTCTGACTGTATAAAATTTTTTAGCACTAATAATGAGATTAGTTATATTATTAATAGAATTGGTGTCAGATTCGGTTGAATTGTAAAAATTACTTTGTTAAATTTTTAATAAAATTTTATCTGTGTTTGAAGGCAGGTCTGTTATCTCCAAAAAGGATGATTCTAATTTTATATAAGGAATAAATATCGTGCAGCTTTTCTGTTATCTACCTGAAAAAGACTCAGATTTTTTTAAAAATATAAATACAGGTAAAATTCTATCTAATCATTACAACTTTTATATAAATGGAAATTCTGACACGTTACTTGCAAACATAATATACATCCACCTCCCGAAATTTATGAAGTATTAAACTTTTTTAATTCTAAAAAGCATACACACGGCCATAACAGATGCTATTCCTATAAGATATTTAGATATTCCGTTGCAAAGGAATGCAAGAGAATTGGAGAATTTAATGTTATCCTCATAGGTCGAGCCATGAATCACTTATGGAAAAATTCTACAACACAAGAAAAGACAGAATAATTTAATCTAGCACAGAGTGTAAAATCTCATTAACTTAAAATTAATGAATTACTTTCTTGCTCAAACTTATTATCTAAATATTCAATATACAATACGTGATGATTTACACTTATATTTTTTATTTGATTTTTTGAACGACTAACGGAGTCTCTTTATTTATAAATGATAGTAAATATAAGTTATTAAAGACTAAATTTCGTGAATGATTCTTATATAAAGAAAACATATTTACATTTTATATATCCAATCTTGAAACTACCTAATGATATTATTCTTGATTATTTAAGAAATTTACAATTTACACTCATACAAATATGGCCATGATAAATATAAATATATTATTATTTTAAAGTGGATTTTTTTGCACCATCGGATCAAAAAATATAATAATTTTAATTTATTCTTAATTAATTTAATTTTAATTTAATTTAATTTTATGTTTGCTTGATTATTTATTATAATTTTAATAAAAATAATGATAAATAAATTAAATAAATATATAATTTATTGCCAAATAGACGACCGGTTAGGTGCTGTACAATAAGAAGTAATAATTGATGCAGCGCTTGAAGTAGTGAATATCATTTATACGTTCATGTATGTTTATAAATTTCGGGTTTCATTTATTTCTAATTTATATTTTAATTATTTTTCCATTCCTCTCACTTTTCTTTCTTTATTCTGTTAATTTTAATTTTTAATTTTTATGAGTGAACAGTAAATGTGTAAACGAATGTAAATTGATGTGAGTAAAGTGAAATTATTAATGATAATGATGAATTATTTTTTTATTCAATAAAATTATCTTTGTGTGTGAATGTAAAAAACATTTTCTTTATCTTAAGATTTTCAATATAATTTTTGTATAAAGTTTCTGCATAGTTAATTTTATTATTCCTTATTATAATTATTACTAATCATTATTCCTTATCATTATTACTTTAATAAATAATCCGTTGTGAACAATAAATGAGTTCTCATGAGTACTAACTATCCGAACTTATCCATTATAATTTTTACTTACTTTTCTTTTATACTTTGTCAATAATTGATAATAATTATAAGATTACTATCAGTTATGATGGATATTTTCTATAAAAGATATAGATTTTAAGAAATGAAATCTTGTGAATAAAACATGAATGGAATCAGATAATTTAAATTGACTTTAATTGAGACGGATATACATATATATTATTATTACAAGAGACATGTGATAATTTAATTTTGTTAAATATTTCTATTCTTCTCAAATGTCAAATTAATTTCCTAAATAATATGGATTGCATAATGTCATTTTTTTCATAGAAATAAATACTTCAGGCAAAAAAGTCATAAAAATAAAAGTTGAAGTTCAAAGAAATTTTAAATTCCACTTCAATAAATACCAATAATCAAGACTATCTTGCGTATTGTGACGGGCAGTTCAAACAATATAAAATTAATATAATTTCTAAAGTTATTCCATTTTACTAGTATCATAAGAATAACNTTACTTTAATAAATAATCCGTTGTGAACAATAAATGAGTTCTCATGAGTACTAACTATCCGAACTTATCCATTATAATTTTTACTTACTTTTCTTTTATACTTTGTCAATAATTGATAATAATTATAAGATTACTATCAGTTATGATGGATATTTTCTATAAAAGATATAGATTTTAAGAAATGAAATCTTGTGAATAAAACATGAATGGAATCAGATAATTTAAATTGACTTTAATTGAGACGGATATACATATATATTATTATTACAAGAGACATGTGATAATTTAATTTTGTTAAATATTTCTATTCTTCTCAAATGTCAAATTAATTTCCTAAATAATATGGATTGCATAATGTCATTTTTTTCATAGAAATAAATACTTCAGGCAAAAAAGTCATAAAAATAAAAGTTGAAGTTCAAAGAAATTTTAAATTCCACTTCAATAAATACCAATAATCAAGACTATCTTGCGTATTGTGACGGGCAGTTCAAACAATATAAAATTAATATAATTTCTAAAGTTATTCCATTTTACTAGTATCATAAGAATAACATATATACAGTATGTACATATGTTTGTATGTACCTAAAAGAGATATCTTTTTTGAATTTGCAAAAATATACGTGAAAATATGTAGAATATCATCAATAATATATAGATATTATCTTAATAAAATGAAGAAAAAACATACATAGTGTGCAAAATCTGTGCGAAATTTAATAATTAATAATTGAATTAATTACTATTGTTGCCATATCACTATTATTTAATGGGAGACAAATGAATAAATAAATGAATGGAATAAATGAATGAAATTTAAATTTTATAATAATATCTATATCGAATCGATTATCACAAACTTATAAATACATATTTTCAAATATCAACACACAATAATTCAAGAAATCCGTTAATTAATGGATTAGCGTATTAAATAATGTGCATTTAATAAATATTTTTAGTAGACATTTCTTTATGATAATGACATTATACATTGCATTTTGTGAATGTATTATGATGAAATAAATTCAGATATTTGCACAGAAGTAATTTTAAAAAGGAAGCCATAAAGTTGATTTGAAAAAAAAACATACAAATGGGCTCTGATTATAAATAAAGTAATTTTAAATTTATTAATTATGCTCGATAAATATAAAAAAATATAAAAAAAAAATCAAAAATATATAAATTTCATTAAATATTATCTGAGATCGAAAATATCTAACTGGTTTTCTTAATAACCTTAAAAACTTCATAATCAACAATTGAGAACATTTTTGTTGTAGTAGCAGTTCTGATAGGTTTTTCATAAAGACCATTATTATGACACATACAGCTATTATCCAATGTAAAATTGCATCTAGCACTTTCCATACTAAGAGCAGATCCAAAATATGGACCATTCGTCTTTTGATGAGTTTTGGATATTTGCCAAAATGCAATTGCGTTAATTTTTACTCTGCTAAGAATTGAATTTTGTATATTGCCATTTTTCAATGAGAAAATAAAGCTATCATCAGCTTTTATACAACTACCAATATAGTGAGGAACTGCAGTAGTATTAGCATCCCAAATTAAAGGATTATAACCTCCAAGGATTTCTTCGGTTCCTTTAACTTTCATAATCACTACAGTACTAGCATGACCATGGCAAGTATCCCAAAACGTTTGAGGTGCGAATCCATTTACGCTTCCTCTTAAAATTAATTGAAACTCATATGGCATATTTGCTAAAGAATAAGTACTTGAATTACGATCAATCCAAGATGAAATTTCGGCTACATGTTCATAAGTAATAATGGTAGAAAATGGATTTGTTGGTTCCGTTGTACGGATAGGCAATTCTTGAACCAAAATTGTTCTTGGTGGTAAAATTATTGATTCTATTGGTTGGTCTGGAGCTATGAAATACTGAGTCAAATCATCCCAAAGTTGTTCATCAAGAATTTTCTTGTAAGGTTTTATTTTTTTCAAAGCATCAATACCAGGAATATGGAAATATCGAATTAGAGGTAGGCATTGCTGAAGAGTAGTTTTTAAAGTTGTAAAGTTTTCATTGGTCCATTCTTTAAAGTTTATAGGTAAAGTGGAATTCTGAGCAATTCCCCATTTTATAATATATTCCCAAATTATCACCTCTTCAAGTTGTAAATCATCTCGTTTGAGGAGTGATACCAATGCAGATTCTTGAAGAGAAGTGAAATCTTCAGCCTCAAAAATAAGAGATGGATACTTTGCAACAATATCATTGCAAAATTTTCCTAAATTTTTGAAATTATTTCCAGTAAAAATTGAACGATAAACTAGAGAAAAATGAGATTTTAACCATGAACTTTTAGTTTGAATAAGATGGTTTTCAAGTTTTTTTGTTAATTCTTCGATCNATAGGCAATTCTTGAACCAAAATTGTTCTTGGTGGTAAAATTATTGATTCTATTGGTTGGTCTGGAGCTATGAAATACTGAGTCAAATCATCCCAAAGTTGTTCATCAAGAATTTTCTTGTAAGGTTTTATTTTTTTCAAAGCATCAATACCAGGAATATGGAAATATCGAATTAGAGGTAGGCATTGCTGAAGAGTAGTTTTTAAAGTTGTAAAGTTTTCATTGGTCCATTCTTTAAAGTTTATAGGTAAAGTGGAATTCTGAGCAATTCCCCATTTTATAATATATTCCCAAATTATCACCTCTTCAAGTTGTAAATCATCTCGTTTGAGGAGTGATACCAATGCAGATTCTTGAAGAGAAGTGAAATCTTCAGCCTCAAAAATAAGAGATGGATACTTTGCAACAATATCATTGCAAAATTTTCCTAAATTTTTGAAATTATTTCCAGTAAAAATTGAACGATAAACTAGAGAAAAATGAGATTTTAACCATGAACTTTTAGTTTGAATAAGATGGTTTTCAAGTTTTTTTGTTAATTCTTCGATCTCAAATTCATTTGCTGTCATCATCAAATCAAAAATAAACTTTGTTTCTACATTCTCTAAATCAACAATCCCACCATAAATATATCTTATGAAATAAAATAAAAATTATTAACTTATGTAACTTATCATTGTTATCAATATATTATTCTTATCAAAGAATAGTAATAACTTACTTGAGAATAATATCAAAAATTTCATCCGAAATGTTTGACTTAATAATTGTCTTGATATTGTTTTCATTTGGGATAATATTTTTCAATTCTTTACAAAAGTAAGGTGAACGACACTTTAACACATTAGAGTGCGCTGTAAAGGATTTCTCATTTTTAACAATAATGATTACATTGTATTCGTCTTTATCACTGAGAAGTTCAATAAGATTCTGTGATAATTTATCAAAAAATTTGAAAGTCATTTTTTTTATTGTGTGTAAACAAAAATTATAGATAAAAAACAACGAAAAATTAATATTTGTTGTGGCGTTGATGGTTACACGTTACTAACTTTGTATAGAATTTGGTACAATAGATAATAAATACAAATGAATCTAATTTATCCACATTTCATTGAAAAAAAAATACGAGTAATAAATCAAGTAGTAAATCAAGTATCAAGTCGTACACGCAGTCCTTCATTCTTGTCATACATAAACTGACATTCTAACACTGGATAATAAATAAATATAAAATATCACATTCAATATTTAAAAAAAAAAATTAGACAATGTTATTTATTTGCAAAATTTATTGTTTTGATCATTTAATAATTACGTATATGTATTTATGTAAGTCAAAATTATAATAAAAAATTAAAATTAAAAATTTAAATGATAATAAAAAATTAAAAAAATTAAAAAAAATTAAATTATAATGAAAAATTAAAAATTAAAAATAGATTAATAAAATGCTATGACGGCCGTTATAATTGCAATAAGAAATAATAAATAACGTAGTGCTTGATGTTAATGTAATATTCTTTATATTCATATATATTTGGTGCATTTTAGGTTTCATTTATTTATTAATTCTATTTTAATTTAGATCTTCATTCTGTTAAATAAGAAATTTATAGTTTTTTTTTTTAATCCAAAGAAATTATTTAGTTTTTAATAATAATATTGGATATCGCATCTGATAATTCAAACATTCACTTATCATACACGCACGTACACACAATTTAAACATAAATTTCATGATCAAGAATTATTCAAAGATAGGATTATGAATAGAAGAAAAAAAATCTCATTACAATTCTAATCGCAGAGTCATTTAGTGTGCGCGTGTGAAGTAAACTTTAATCGAAATCTTACTATTTGAATCTTAATTTTAAATCTATATTTAATTTCACGATTTTTAATTCATTAATTCTTTAAATGACACGATTTTATTTTTTTTTAAAAAAAAATTTTATTTGGTGATTACTTTTTTAAAGAATGACAAAAAAGATTTAATTTTAGAAACTTCAGCTAAGCAATCAACAATATCAATTAATTTGTAACGTCAAACTTTGCAATGTTGCAAATTTCCCTATTATTATTCTTCTTCTTGATCAATTATATTTATTTCTGATTAATTAATTATTTATTTAATTGCTTTTATTTTATTTCATTCAATTGAATTATCTATTGAATTTATTGAATGAATTTATTAAATCTAATCGTTGAGATATATTTACTTTGAATTTTAAATATTATATAAATATAAATAAGAGGTAAAGGTATAGGTTGAGTGCTAATGATATTTAATTAGAACTATAAGACGATAAAAAATAATAAAAAAAATCATAAAATAATTTTAGCAGGCATCACTTTGATTCAAAAAATTAAAATTTGTACATTATAATTAATTAATTTTTTTGCTATATTAACAAAAATGATTTATAAAATACTGTTCAATTATATGCATACACTTATATAACAATGAATAATTTCACACAAAACATGTAAATAAAATGTATATGATAATTTTTATTTCATTAAATAACCATCTGGGCATTATTCCACAAAAGTTACTTTTTTTGGGAGATACATTTATGATGGAATTGTTGATTCAGAGAATATTGAAACAAAGTTTAGCCTTGATTTAATGATTGCAGCTAATGAATTTGAAATCAAAGAATTAACCAAAAAATTGGAAAATGATCTTATTGAAACGGCTAAAATCTTATTTTTCTCTAGTTTATCATTTAATTTTTAGTGGAAATAATTTCAAAGATTTAGAAAAATTTTGCAATGATATTGTTGCAAAATATCCATCTAATATTTGGCACTGAATATTTCACTTCTCTTCAAGAATCTGCATTGATATCTTACTAAAGCGGTCAAAATTTGGGAATATATAATTAGATGGGGAATTTCTCAGAATTCCACTTTACCTGTAGACCATAAAGAATGGACCAAAGAAAACTTTACAACTTTAAAAACAACACTTCAACAATGCCTGCTTATATCTAATTCGATATTTCCATATTCCTAGTGCTGATGTTTTGAAAAAAATAAATCCTTACAAGAAAATTCTTGATAAATAACTTTTGGGAAATTTAAATCAGCGTTTTATGGCTCTTGACCAACCAGTAAAATCAATAATTTTATTACCAAGAACAATTTTAGTTCAAGAATCGCCTACCCGTACATTGGAACAAGCAAATACACTTCCGATATTATTACTTATGAACAACATTCTATACGAGTTTAAGAAGTATAAATGGATTTATTCCTCAAACTTTTTGGGATACTGTGTTGATCTTGAAAGTTAAAAGAACAGAAGAAATCATTGGAGGTTGTAACTCTTTAATTTGGGCTTCTAATCATAGTTGAAGAAAACTAATGATAGTTTTATTTTCTCATTAAAAAATGTCAAAATAAAAATTTGTGGTAATGTAATTTTTAATATTAACAAAAGTAGTCAAGTGAATTTTGAATTTGATTTTTATATGTATAGTCATAGCTCTAATTTTACGTTAGATAATTATAGTGTGTGTAATAATAAATGTGGTGATTATAAAAAGTCCATTAGAACTAAACTACAACAATAATTTCTCAATTGTTGATTGTGAAGTATTTAAGATTATTAAGAAAACTAGTTAGAAATTTATTATAATTAATGAAATTCATATATTAATTTTTTATCTATATTTTTTTTTAATATTTATATTTCTTTATATTTATTGAGTATTATAAAATAAATTTAAAGTATTAATTATCGGTCCAGAGCCCATTTGTACGTTTTTCTTTGAAATTTCTTTTTATCATTATATTATTAGACCAAACTTAATTGATCTGAAATTTTAATAGTTAATATAAATTAAAAATATTTATGAATATATCAGATGTTTTTAACTTCTGTGCGAATATCTGAATATATTATAATAGTTATTATAAAGAAAACTAAATTTTCGATATCAGGTGTCTACTTGGATAACAATCCACGGAAGTCTTAAATTTAAAGAAAATGTTGTTTACGTTCGTGCCTAAAGATAATTTTATTAATAATGAATTGATCCATTCCTATAGAAAAAAAATATTCATTAAATGTTAATTGTCTTTTTATCCATTGTGTTATCGCAATACATTCATCTACGTCATTTACATTAATCCATTATTTAATGAATTTCGTAAACTATATATTATATTTATATTTTAAATATAAATATACATATACATATCTTACCTATTACATCTTGAACTATCAATTAAAGAACTTCAGAACCATCCCAAGGAAGAAAGTTTTAAAAAAATTTATTAAAAAATATTTTTTATAAATACAAAAAATCACTAACATGAAAAATTACTTTAGATCAGATTCAATCCCAAGAAGGAGATATTTAAATAGCAATTCCAAGAAATAATATTTTAGATCGATCTTTGAATCCAAAATATCTCATACTTTCTCACGTTTTCAAGAATGTAATGCTTTGAAAAGTGAATAATAATTAAATAAATAATAAATAAAATAAAATAAATAATAAATAAAATAAATTTCAAATAAATTTCAAATAAATAAAATAAATAAATAATAAATAAAATTTATAAGAAATATATACGTTAAAGTATAAAAGATAAAAATATATGAAGGATTAAAGAATTTAGAATCGATATTTTAAACGAAGCATGAAACTTTAGATATTTAAAAATTAATTTTAGAAATTAGTTTAAATAATTAAGCAACAAAATTATTAATTATACTTCATTTTATCCTTTCAACTTTTTTTTTTATATTCTTAAACTATTATTTTTTAAAAAGAAGCCTGTGAATAACATAAAAAAGTATATACATATTCATATTTAATGCCGTACGTTAAAATAAACGTGAAAAATTATAACGGGTAATTTTAATTTTGTAATGTATGTTTTATAAAAAAAAGTACATTCCAAATTCACTCGTTCACATTTGTTTATTGTTCACTCATTCAAACTCATTCACTCACATTTGCTGTTCGCACATGAAATTTCCAATGGAAATTAACAGAAAAAAGAGAGAAAAGAACTTAATTAAAATATAATTAATAAATAAATAAATGAAACCATAATTTTAAAGAAATATAAATATATATATATACATATATAAAGGATATTACACTACAACTACATTATGGACTCACTGCGGCTATCTCGGCATTTTATATTTATTTTTTTAATAAATAAATACGGAATAAATAATAAATAATAATACAACATAAAATTGAATTAAAAAATTAGAATTGAAAGAAAAAAAAAACACATTTGCAGATGAAACCAAATAAATAGAAATTATAAAATTATCAAATTAAATTTTTTTTTACAGTTTTTATTGAATGTTTATCTCAATAACTTTTTTTCATAGTATAAATTTTTTTATAATTAATAACCAATTGGTTTGAACCACGAGTCCAAACCTCCATTTAATTTTTTTCTGACTTTTTTTTCAAAAGTAGCAAACTAAATAATTTTCTGTTGCAATAGAAGAAGTGATGTTATTCCTCAGAATTTTGTTATAACATTCTAAATTTCTATCGTCACATTTATCATGTTAAAAATAAGCACACGCGATCAAAACGAATTTCACAGTTCTTTTTATTGTTAAACATAATCATTGACATTATAACAAACTAAAGAAGTTTTGTGAATGTGTTGTGATAAAATAAATTCAGATATTTGCACAGAAGCTGATATCTGCATAATTTCGGATCAATTAAGTTTATGATAATAACAGTATATAATTTCATAAAATTTTAAAACGGAAGCCATAAAGTGGATTTGAAAAAACATACAAATGGGCTCTGATTATAAATAAATTTATTAATTATACTCGATAAATATAAAAAAAATATAAAAAAAACAAACATATATAAATTTCATTAAATATTATCTAAGATCGAAAATTTCTAACTAATTTTCTTGATAACCTTAAATACTTCATAATCGACAATTGAGAAAATTTCCGTCGTAGTTGTAGTTCTGATAGGTTTTTCATAATGAATGCTACTATTTCTACATACATTTCTATTATCTAAAGTAAAATTAGAGTTAGAACTAAACATAAAAAAATCCCACCCAAAATGTGGGCCATAATTACGCTGATCTTGCGTGCCAATGTTCACAATTGCTTTCTCACGAATTTTTACTCTGCTAAGAATTGAATTTTGTATATTGCAATTTTTCAATGAGAAAATAAAGCTATCATTAGTTTTTCCCCAACTATTAGTAGCAGCAGCATTATCCCAAGCTAAAGGATTGAATCCTCCGAGGATCTCGTCTGTTCCTTTAACTTTCGTAATTACTACAGTACTCGCATGACCATGGCAGGTATCCCAAAACGTTTGGGGTACGAATCCATTTATGCTTCCTCTTAAAATTAATTGAAACTCATATGGAATGCTTGTTAAAGAATAAGTACTTGATTTACGATCAATCCAAGAGGAAATTTCGGCTACATGTTCGTAAGTAATAATGGTAGAAAATGGATTAGTTAATTCTGTTGTACGGATAGGCAATTCTTGAACCAAAATTGTTCTTGGTGGTAAAATTATTGATTCTATTGGTTGGTTCGGAGCTATGAAATACTGAGTCAAATCATCCCAAAGTTGTTCATCAAGAATTTTCTTGTAAGGCTTTATTTTTTTCAAAGCATCAATACCAGGAATATGGAAATATCGAATTAGAGGTAGGCATTGTTGAAGAGTAGTTTTTAAAGTTGTAAAGTTTTCATTGGTCCATTCTTTAAAGTTTACAGGTAAAGTGGAATTCTGAGCAATTCCCCATTTTATAATATATTCCCAAATTATCACCTCTTCAAGTTGTAAATCATCTCGTTTGAGGAGTGATACCAATGCAGATTCTTGAAGAGAAGTGAAATCTTCAGCCTCAAAAATAAGAGATGGATACTTTGCAACAATATCATTGCAAAATTTTNATAAGTACTTGATTTACGATCAATCCAAGAGGAAATTTCGGCTACATGTTCGTAAGTAATAATGGTAGAAAATGGATTAGTTAATTCTGTTGTACGGATAGGCAATTCTTGAACCAAAATTGTTCTTGGTGGTAAAATTATTGATTCTATTGGTTGGTTCGGAGCTATGAAATACTGAGTCAAATCATCCCAAAGTTGTTCATCAAGAATTTTCTTGTAAGGCTTTATTTTTTTCAAAGCATCAATACCAGGAATATGGAAATATCGAATTAGAGGTAGGCATTGTTGAAGAGTAGTTTTTAAAGTTGTAAAGTTTTCATTGGTCCATTCTTTAAAGTTTACAGGTAAAGTGGAATTCTGAGCAATTCCCCATTTTATAATATATTCCCAAATTATCACCTCTTCAAGTTGTAAATCATCTCGTTTGAGGAGTGATACCAATGCAGATTCTTGAAGAGAAGTGAAATCTTCAGCCTCAAAAATAAGAGATGGATACTTTGCAACAATATCATTGCAAAATTTTTCTAAATTTTTGAAATTATTTCCACTAAAAATTGAACGATAAACTAGAGAAAAATGAGATTTTAGCCAAGAACTTTTAGTTTCAATAAGATGATTTTCTAGTTTTTTTGTTAATTCTTCGATCTCAAATTCATTTGCTGTCATCATTAAATCAAAAATAAACTTTGTTTCTACATTCTCTAAATCAACAATCCCACCATAAATATATCTTATGAAATAAAATAAAAATTATTAACTTATGTAACTTATCAATGTTATCAATATTTTATTCTTATTAAATGGTAGTAATAACTTACTTGAGAATAATATCAAAAATTTCATCCGAAATGTTTGTCTTAATAATTGTCTTGATATTGTTTTCATTTGGGATAATATTTTTCAATTCTTTACAAAAGTAAGGTGAACGACACTTTAACACGTTTGAATGGGCGGTAAAAGATTTCTCATTCTTAACTTCAATAATTACATTATAATCGTCTTTATCACTAAGAAGTTCAATAAAATTTTGGGATAATTTCTCAAAAAATTTAAAAGACATTATTTTTTTTTGTAAAATGCAGGAGGCGCTTAGTAATACTTGACCATTTATTATTTAAAATATGCAAAATTATACCATGTGACTATATTTATGCAGCTGCATATAGGTTGCTTCAATAATTAGTTATGTATGACAAATGTGATATTCGTGCGTGATACTTGTATTTTTTTTCAAGTTCTAAAATGAAATAGAAGTTTTGTTAATTTCGTTGATTTCACATATTTATTATAAGATTAATACTAAATGAAATAAATGAATACATTAAGAAAAACTATCGAGAGAAAACATTCAATAAAAACGGTAATGAGGATAAATGTTTCAATGGAAATATAATTTAAATTAAAATATCACATTCTAAAAAATTTTTTGCATTTTTAACGCACTATCGGATCAAAAAAATTTAATATTATTCTATTTTCAATTTTATTTAATTTTTAGTTTATGTGTGCTAGAGAAATAATAAAAATTAATAATAAATAAATAAAATAAATAATAATAAATAAATAGAATAATAAAAAAAAAATCAAATAATAGTGAAAATAAATAAATATAAAATGCCTAGATACCCCCATAAATAATGAAGTGCTTGATGTAGTTATATATTCATATAACTTTATTAAATTTTAGGTTTCATTTATTTAATGATAAATTATTTTCTTTTATCGAATAAAATTTTCTCTGTGTCTAATTTCTTTATACTTAAGATTTTCGATATAATTTTTGTAATCCAATAATGCATACATTATTGTAAAAAATTTCCGTAGATTTTAATCGCATAATTAATTTTATTATTCCTTATTTTATTATTATTATTATTTTATATTATAATTATCATTATTTCTTTCATTATCTTCTATTGCTTTCACGTGTTATAGTAAAATGCATTATTTGTAAATCCGTGTGAAATTTAATAATAGTGTTGCTACTATCAGGAAATTTTTTTAACCGTAAATTTGCGCAATTTTACGAAAAGTTATACGATCCGTATAAATTTGCGTAAAATTTCACGATACCCACGCAAATTTACGCAATTTTGCGTAATTACGTAAATTTACGGTTAAAAAATTCCATGATGATAAATACATTTTTTTATTGCCACAAATTAATTGAGTTATTCACAAGTTTCTTTTTTAAAAGATTAGCGGAAATCTAATAGCATAGATATTTTAAAGTTAGTTAGTTTAGAAATTAGATGGTTTAGATAGTTTAGAAAATAGCTTCCGAGTTTAATTAAAAAGAATAAAAATATTGATATATTTTATTTTTTCCTTTCAACTTTGTTTTTCATTCTTCAATCCCTAAGCTGAAATGTCGATTCTAAATTCTTTATTTCTTTATATTTTTATATCTTTTATATTTTAACGTATAATTTTGAGCTTGATGATTTTTATTTATTTGTGCATGTCAGAGAAATAATAATAATAATAATAATAATAATAAAAATTTAAATAATAATAAAAATAAATAATTTAAAATGCCGAGATAGCCGCAGTAAGTACGATAAATAACAAGTAATGTAGTGTAATCTTAAATTTTAGGTTTTATTTATTTAATGATGATGAATAATTTTCTTTATTAACTTAAATTTTCTTTGCACATGTGAATGTAAGCAACATTTTCTTTATATTCAATATAATTTTTGTAACGTAATAATAATGCATACATTATGTAAAAATTTCTGTAGATTTTAATTGCATAATTAATTTTATTATTATTATTTATTTCCCTTATCATTACATATGGACGCATTTTAAGTATTAAAAAAACTGTTGCTAATAAGTGAAGTTAATATAATGCACCTCCTCTATTAATCAAAGTTCTCCTTTAGTACTAAATTAAACAAAAAATAATAAAAATAGAATAAAAGAAGAAATAAAATATTTGTCGCAGGTTGAAGGGTAAATCAATTGGTTAGGCAGACAGTTATTTATTAGTTTATTCAAACGAATAAAGTGACTTAACTTATTTAATAAAGTATTATAAAATAGTATAGGTGTATGTAAAATANTGATGATTTTTATTTATTTGTGCATGTCAGAGAAATAATAATAATAATAATAATAATAATAAAAATTTAAATAATAATAAAAATAAATAATTTAAAATGCCGAGATAGCCGCAGTAAGTACGATAAATAACAAGTAATGTAGTGTAATCTTAAATTTTAGGTTTTATTTATTTAATGATGATGAATAATTTTCTTTATTAACTTAAATTTTCTTTGCACATGTGAATGTAAGCAACATTTTCTTTATATTCAATATAATTTTTGTAACGTAATAATAATGCATACATTATGTAAAAATTTCTGTAGATTTTAATTGCATAATTAATTTTATTATTATTATTTATTTCCCTTATCATTACATATGGACGCATTTTAAGTATTAAAAAAACTGTTGCTAATAAGTGAAGTTAATATAATGCACCTCCTCTATTAATCAAAGTTCTCCTTTAGTACTAAATTAAACAAAAAATAATAAAAATAGAATAAAAGAAGAAATAAAATATTTGTCGCAGGTTGAAGGGTAAATCAATTGGTTAGGCAGACAGTTATTTATTAGTTTATTCAAACGAATAAAGTGACTTAACTTATTTAATAAAGTATTATAAAATAGTATAGGTGTATGTAAAATATTGTGCTTAATATTTTCACTTAGAGGCCAGAAGATAGTTAATATAATAAAGCTCTGTTTATTTTTTATCATTATATATAGATCTGGATAATCACTCATTAGACCTTTATTCTACATGCATGGGTTAGAGTTTGTCAGGGTAGTGTATTTATCACCATGTGTCACACTTTCGAATATCGATTTTTATTAAATATCCTAGGGACAGAATTTTTTTACATGAAGAAATCATATTTGTCACCCAGTATTCGTCATCTCACACATGAT
This sequence comes from Diversispora epigaea, assembly GCA_003547095.1. Lineage (NCBI taxonomy): Eukaryota > Fungi > Glomeromycota > Glomeromycetes > Diversisporales > Diversisporaceae > Diversispora > Diversispora epigaea. Next base: position 203,711 of record PQFF01000184.1, on the reverse strand, counting down.
ATATTCGATTATTTATGGTCCAATAAAATTCGGAGATCCGGGTTAAGAATAAAATCTGAATTAAGGGTCTAGGATTAGGGTTCTCTTTCATCACTTTCATATGATATGATCAATATAAATAATATGTGTTGCATTATTTATTGTATATAAATAATTCTCATCAATACTAACCACATAACTTACTATTATAATTTTCATTTAACTTTATTATCAGTTATGATGAATATTTACTTAAAAGATTTGAATACATTGTATTCATCCTTATCATTGAGAAGTTCAATGAAATTTCGGAATAATTTATCAAAAATTTTCAAAGTCATTTTTTATTGCGCAGAAAAAAAATTACAAAGAAAAATTAATTAATAGGTGTTATTACACAACGGCAGATTTAGTAATGATTGCAATTAATTGAATGAATGAATGAATTTAATTACTTAACTAGATAAACCTCAAAGTACTCCGTTCCTGGTCGCGCCGCTATCTAATTGTAATAATTTCTAATAAACTTATAATTAGGCATGTTTTTTCATAAAAAAAAATAATTTTAATACTACAATATTTGATTTCACGAAAAAAAAATATTGAAGCTATCCAAGATTATCGTTCTTTCATCAATTAATTTATTTTTGTATTGTTAATTATTCCGAATTAATAATAATTGGAAATCGCATAAAATAATGTTTACCTTCGTAAAATTAAATCAAGCCAACCAATGGACAATGATTTTTCATAAGCACAGACAAAAATTATTGATACTTTTCTTAAATTATAAAACCAAATTGACATTAAGTTAATAAAGTATATTGTTAAAATTAAAATAATATTAACATTAATTTAATCCAAGCGGGGTAGAAGAATAGGAGAAATAAAAAATTATTTATTACTATATTACTATTATATTATTGTCCGGAGCGTAGCGTAGGACATTTAATGGACGAGTAAGTTGATACAAAAGTTGCGTTTTTGATATTTTAAAGTTCTGATATTGATACATAGCTTAACAAAAAAAATAGAAAAGGATCAAAGACATAACTTCTGTAAGCGTGTCTGTCCGATTTTTTGATAACGATTGTTAGATAACGATCACATGTCAAAATATTATATGCTCCGGACTTGCAATGGTTTGCCATTTCCTAGTTAAATAAAATACAATTTGATAATTACATGAATAATGTCGAATAATAAATAAAGAATTACATCAAATATTAATCTTTTGNATCAAGCCAACCAATGGACAATGATTTTTCATAAGCACAGACAAAAATTATTGATACTTTTCTTAAATTATAAAACCAAATTGACATTAAGTTAATAAAGTATATTGTTAAAATTAAAATAATATTAACATTAATTTAATCCAAGCGGGGTAGAAGAATAGGAGAAATAAAAAATTATTTATTACTATATTACTATTATATTATTGTCCGGAGCGTAGCGTAGGACATTTAATGGACGAGTAAGTTGATACAAAAGTTGCGTTTTTGATATTTTAAAGTTCTGATATTGATACATAGCTTAACAAAAAAAATAGAAAAGGATCAAAGACATAACTTCTGTAAGCGTGTCTGTCCGATTTTTTGATAACGATTGTTAGATAACGATCACATGTCAAAATATTATATGCTCCGGACTTGCAATGGTTTGCCATTTCCTAGTTAAATAAAATACAATTTGATAATTACATGAATAATGTCGAATAATAAATAAAGAATTACATCAAATATTAATCTTTTGCCCTATAATATATTTTCACCCAATTGGTTCGATACTTTCCTGTTCGAGAACTTTACCGTTACGGGAGATTTTAACTTTTTTCCCGATAAAAAAATTTATGGTTTTACCTTCTACTTCATAAAAAAATGGTAAAGTTCCAGGAATTAATCGCTTTTTTAGGCCGGGAATTTTTATTTCATATTTTCCAGTATTAGTGATTCCTGAATTAAATTGTCCAATTATTCTAATGACATTACCCGGAATTCGTTGAAAAGTGATTCTACCAGTAACGGCATTCGTGAAATCAACGAAACCAGCCTCATAACGCGGCGACAATTCAATTGGAGAAGCATTCGTAAAACAGATAAAGAATACGGAAAACGCAACCAAGATAGTAGCAAATGTAATTTTTTGATTCATTTTTAAATGTAAAAAATTTAAAATTTTTTTAAAAATATTAAGTAAGTATTAAAGATTTGTTTTGTTTAGTAACATTATTTTTTAAAAAGAATGAATTCAATTTTTGTTGTTGAACAGGAAAATGTTTTTTTATTTCTCATCATTTTGACCGTTAGTAATTAAAAAAAAATTTCATTAAGAAAGAATTTGAATTTGATTATTAATTTGCCAAATAATGTTTAACGTAAACAAGAAAGAGAAAAAGGATTTATTGCTTACATGGAGGTTGAAGAAACTCGTGATATTTTCATTGAAAGATGCAAGCATGGTTTATTATGCATCAAAGTTTTTTCTTCTAAATGAATAAGATGACTAATCTGGAATCTTAAAGCTTATCGCTTTAAGTAAAAAATAAAGTTAAAATAAAGTAAAAATGATTGTCTGACTCCTTGCTAAATATAATTATACTATTCAAAGTGGGTTATTTCCAAATTTAGATGGCTAATTAACCGCATATGCTAATAATTGTGAACTTTAAAAACAATAGAATATTTCGTGATCATAAAAGTTTTGCTTAGAACTACATTGTTTTGATCACATGGGACATTTTACCAATCAAGATACTCGCAAATGATCATCGTTTATGGCAGCTATTATTAATATATTACTATGTGCCTTTATTATTTGTCGAATTTTATTTTAATCATCCAAGGAAAGAATAAAATAAATATTCATCGTATCATATCTATCGCATTGTTTAAGTAATCATTCCCTCTATTCACTTCCATGATTTTGAATATAACTTTTTTTTTCAAAACGGGATATTTTAGTTGCTTCATGTACAAATATTGAAAGTTAAATTTTTATTCATAGTAATAATAATAATAACAAATTATTATTTATCGCTCTTTTCAAATTAGTGCGATAATGTAAAAAATTTAGTTATATAATTGATTTGTATTCGAATACAAATAGACAAATATCACGTGCCTGATCCTCAAATTTCGGCCAATAAAAATTGGATAATCTTAACCTAGACCCCGAGGTCCAGGATTTTATCCTATGTTTTCACATGATATTACCTTAATGCATGGGATAGGTTAGGGTTTATCAGGGGTAGGTTTATTTATCACCATGTGTCACACCTTTCGAATATCGATTTTTATTAAATATCCTAGGGACTTAGAATTTTTTTACATGCGGAAACTATATTTGTCACCTAATATTCATCACACCCACTTTCATCATGTGAACTTCACACGTGAAATATTTTTGATCACCTGCCCTTACACGTGAAATATTTCTGATCACCTGCTTAACTATGGACCAATAAAATTTGAAATTCTTGGGTCTAGGATAATATCATGAACCAGGGGTCTAGGATAAGGACACTCATAAAAATTTGTAATGTGACAAAACAACTGATCTCATGTGATTGATGATCATTTTTAACCAATAAAAATTGGACAATCTTAACCTGAACCACGGGGTCTAAGATTTTATCCTGGACCAGGGGTCTAGGATTTTATCTTGGACGGGGGGTTCAAAATATTATCCTAGACCCCCTATTGTTTATATAGCTATTGTTTACTTAGTTATTATTTACCTAATAAATCTTATTTATAATAATATAATGTGTTTCTTTGATAACTTGTTTTACTTCTTTACTTAACAATTAATATGTCTAATATTTCTAATATTGAGCCTAAAGAAGGTGATTTTTATACTTCCCATAATAATTTTGTTGAAGCAGTTAAAGAATATGCAAAGAAAAAAGGGTTTCAAGTTCGTTTAGGAAAAGTAGAAAAAAATGCAGTAGGAATTATTCGTAAAAGAACTATATTATGTAATCGAGAAGGTGATCCAGAAAAAACATCTATTAGTGCTAATATTAGAAATAGAGCATCACAACGTTGTAACTGTAAATTTTTAGTTCGCGCCTCTTTTAATACTGAAAATGGTCTTTGGTACATTATCGTAGCACATTTAGAACACAATCATGCAATGGTAACAGAAAATCATAAACATTTTATATCCAATGAAAGATCAATTCCATTGGAAGTACAAGAAAAGATTTTACTTTTACGTCGTGCAGGATTATACTTGCACGCAAAATTATTTTGGGGTCCCGAAATTAGTATTTTGGGGAAAAAAGTCGAAATAGTTTTTCATAGAAGACGAAATTATTTTACTTAAAACCCGAAATTTTTTGACCACTCAGATTTATTCTTTGATTGAAGATACACATAACTGGGTATTTTTTTTACTTCCATATATAGAATAGATTCTGCATAAATCTCAAAAAGTCGAAATACCTCAAAAATCCAAAATCAATTTTGGGAACATGTATATGCAGGATGCAATCCATCTGTTATTCATTCAATTTTAAAAGAAGAATTTAAAGGAATTGTTACATGGGTTTACAATGATTTATATAATTTTATATATCAACAAGAAACAAATGAAAAAAAAATTATGAATGCTAGTAATTTTGTAAAAATATTAGAAGAACTAAAAGCAGAAGATGAAAAATTTCAATATAATATAAAAATTAATGCAGAAACAAACGAATTTCAACAAGCAATATGGATGTTTCCTGAACAATGGATAAATTATTGTAGATTTAATGATGTAGTTGTCTTTGATAATACTTATAAAACTAATCGGTTTAATATGCCTTTTGGTATTTTTACAGGTGTTAATAATTATGGACAAAGTATATGTTTTGCTGGTACTCTAATGCACAATGAGAGTATAGATAGTTTCAAATGGACATTTAATACATTTTTGGAATTAGTAAATAATCATGCACCAAAGGTACTTCTTACAGATGAAGATTATGCTATTAATAAAGCCATAGAACAGGTTTTTCAACCATTTGAAACAAAACATGCTCTGTGTTTATGGCATCTTTTTAAAAATATAACAAAAAATATTTGCGGAACATTAGGTTCTAAATGGGCAGAGTTTATTAGACATTTTTACAAATGTTTAGACAAGTATGACGAAGATGATTTTAAAGAACAATGGGAAAAATTAAAAACTAATTTTCCAGAATCAAAAAATTATTTATCTAAAATGGATAAAAATATGCAACAATGGGCTTCATGTTATAATAAAAAAATTTTTATGGCAGATATGACAACAACTCAAAGAGGTGAATCCATGAACAATCTCATGAAAGGTTATTTGGATGCAACAACTTCTTTGTCAGTATTTTAAAAGCTTTTGAAAATGCACTTGAAAGTACTAGTGAAAATATTGAATACATAAAATATCGGGAAAATAATTTTAATATTAATATAATAACTACAAGTCCTTTTGAAAAACAAGCGTCAGAATTTTTAACAAATTATGCATTTTTAAAAACAAGAAAACAATTACTTGAATCAATGACATATACATGTCAGGAAAATATAAGGTAAAATTAATTTTCTTTTTTGAAAAAAATTTAAAATATTTTAATTAATTTATTTTTTTTAATAAATAGTAATAATAATAATAATGAACGAATATTCCTTGTAAAACGGTTTCAAAGTCAATCACCTGGTCGTACTACTATATATNAAAAAAACTAGTAGTTATTTTCGCGATTTTGCATTTGAAATATGCAATACATTAGGTCAAAGAAAAGCAAATACTCCTATGGCAATAATGGGAAGATTTGAAACTTTAAAGGTACAGTATATATACAAATATGCAAATTTTTATTTATTAATTTTATTAATTTTAAATTATTCTGACTTTTAAATTAATTTACAGCCAGGATATTATGGAACTCGAGGAATGAGTATTATAACTAAAATACTCAATAGCCTTTTTCTTTACACTCATATATTAACAAATGAAGTAAGTTATCCCAAAAGTCCAGTTGATTATATATTGGAAATTATGGTTCCTGAGACTGCATTACGTTTAATTTCTCAAGACAAAGGGGGTATTACACTTGAGGAAGCACGAAAAATTATGGAGGATAGTAGTACCTTCGGTGATTATGTTCATGAAGAATAATTTTACAGTTTTTTATTTTATTTTTATATAATTATGTAAATAATAAAATTAATCAAATAGTTAATAAATTTAAATAAATAATCTACATTTATTAAAAAATTAATATCAAATTTATCAAATTGTTAATTACATTATAAATATTTTCTTCGATTTTAAAAATTTTTATAATATTTAATTACATTATAAATAAATATTTTTTTTCGACTTAAAAATTTCTCGCGATAATATGTATTATGAGCCAATAATATTTAAGATCTGAACCCTAGGGGTCCATGATAANAACGGTTTCAAAGTCAATCACCTGGTCGTACTACTATATATAATACTCAACATCAATTTTCGTGTTCCTGCAATTATACAACATTTTCTGGAATTATTTGTCGTCATATATTTAAAGTTGCTTCACAACTTAATTTAGAGGAACTTTCTCAAAATTTATTTTTAAAAAGATGGTGTAAAGATCCTAATGAATATAATCTTGGAATTTTGTATAATACTTTTTATAATTCTACAAATTCAATATTATATGATTCAACAAATTTAACTCAACAAACTTTAAATGAAAATTTAGATGATAATAATAATTATGAATACCTTTTCAATCGTACCTATCAAAAAGTTCGTCAAATTATTAAAACTAAACTAGAAATAGCAAAAACTTTTTATATTTTATTAAATAAAACATTACAAGAAGAAATTGCTAATGAAATACAAAAAGTTCCTAAAGTATTAAATAATGGACAAATTAAAAACCCTT
>PQFF01000184.1:170914-194278 GCA_003547095.1 Diversispora epigaea | reverse complement strand
GAATTCGCAAGGGTTATCCTATGGAAATAAATTTTGAATTAATAGAATCTCGAATTATTCAAATGAAAGATGAACTTCTCAATATTATTTATAAAAAAACTAGTAGTTATTTTCGCGATTTTGCATTTGAAATATGCAATACATTAGGTCAAAGAAAAGCAAATACTCCTATGGCAATAATGGGAAGATTTGAAACTTTAAAGGTACAGTATATATACAAATATGCAAATTTTTATTTATTAATTTTATTAATTTTAAATTATTCTGACTTTTAAATTAATTTACAGCCAGGATATTATGGAACTCGAGGAATGAGTATTATAACTGAAATACTCAACAGCCTTTTTCTTTACACTCATATATTAACAAATGAAGTAAGTTATCCCAAAAGTCCAGTTGATTATATATTGGAAATTATGGTTCCTGAGACTGCATTACGTTTAATTTCTCAAGACAAAGGGGGTATTACACTTGAGGAAGCACGAAAAATTATGGAGGATAGTAGTACCTTCGGTGATTATGTTCATGAAGAATAATTTTACAGTTTTTTATTTTATTTTTATATAATTATGTAAATAATAAAATTAATCAAATAGTTAATAAATTTAAATAAATAATCTACATTTATTAAAAAATTAATATCAAATTTATCAAATTGTTAATTACATTATAAATATTTTCTTCAATTTTAAAAATTTTTATAATATTTAATTACATTATAAATAAATATTTTTTTTCGACTTAAAAATTTCTCGCGATAATATGTATTATGAGCCAATAATATTTAAGATCTGAACCCTAGGGGTCCATGATAATATCCTGAACCGGGGGTCCATGATAATATCCTAAACCGGGGGTCCAAGATAAGGACGCTCATAAAAATTTGTAATGTGATTTTAAAATCACGTGACTTTCGCACAACGAAATCAAATACCTATATTATTTCTTAAAAATATATTAAATATTATATAAACACCCGCTATTCTTTGGGTGGGTGGGTGGAGGTTATTCTTCTAAATGGTCATTATGTACCATGTACGTATATAAATTCTTGACCTTTTTTTTCCATTTCGGGTCACGAAAATCTTCCCAAAAAAGAGTATTGTTGGCAAGTGATTGAACTTAAGAACTTACCAATACTCACCAATTGGATGAAGGTATTTTGTACCGTGACTTCACCGAAAAAGGAATAATGATAGGTAAAAATCTATACTATTATAATTATGCATGAATTTCTGAATCAATTCTAAAAATATTTATGGTTTTAGTCTTTCATATTATCATATATGATATCGACATTCAATAGTAATGATAATAATAAAATTCCACAATTTATATTTAATGAGATTAATTCAAAAAAAAAAAAAAAAANAACCGGGGGTCCAAGATAAGGACGCTCATAAAAATTTGTAATGTGATTTTAAAATCACGTGACTTTCGCACAACGAAATCAAATACCTATATTATTTCTTAAAAATATATTAAATATTATATAAACACCCGCTATTCTTTGGGTGGGTGGGTGGAGGTTATTCTTCTAAATGGTCATTATGTACCATGTACGTATATAAATTCTTGACCTTTTTTTTCCATTTCGGGTCACGAAAATCTTCCCAAAAAAGAGTATTGTTGGCAAGTGATTGAACTTAAGAACTTACCAATACTCACCAATTGGATGAAGGTATTTTGTACCGTGACTTCACCGAAAAAGGAATAATGATAGGTAAAAATCTATACTATTATAATTATGCATGAATTTCTGAATCAATTCTAAAAATATTTATGGTTTTAGTCTTTCATATTATCATATATGATATCGACATTCAATAGTAATGATAATAATAAAATTCCACAATTTATATTTAATGAGATTAATTCAAAAAAAAAAAAAAAAACAATTTCATTTAAATTATTTACACTGTCTTTTATTGCTTTACATATTATTTATTAAATTTTCTATATGCACACATGATTTAATGTATTCGAACTTTGAATTAATTGTACAAACAAATTTTAAAACAATGTTTTTTATACGCGTACAGTATATATGTATATGCAGGTTTAATTTGAGCTTCGGTATTTATAGAGGGGCATTATTGTGACGGGTGAGTAAATATAATAATTTATAATTTGCACAAAAATTTTTGATATCGCTCAATTTTTTTTATTCAATTTTGGCTATGCGCATTAACTTCATTTCAGGTGTGATATTTTTTAAGAGATTTGTTATATTGATAAATTATATTTAATTAACAATGACCTGCTACGATAATAATTTCATAATTTATTCATTTTGTTTGGTCGTTGAGATCTAATTAATGTTAATGTTAATAAAAAAATTTTTTTTTTTCATTTGTACAAATTACTGAAAAATGTTTATCGTGATGAAATTAGCATATTATTAATAATAAGTATAAAATTTACCCAAGAATTTCTCTATACTTACACACCTTCGATATGTGTACTAAAATATATTACTATATAATGAAAATTCTTTTTTTTTGAGCACCTGTCAGCTACTATTTTTATTATAAAAAAAAATAGTATCCAGGTCACATGGCGAGGATGTCAGTACCCTTTGTGACCCAGAAAAAGAAAAAACTATTCTAAAAAAAAAAACTACCCTAAAAAAAGAGATGAAAGAAAGAAAACTAAAAAAAGAGATGAAAGAAAGAAAACAAAAATAATGAAAATAAAAAATAATGAAAATAAAAATAATGAAAATAAAAAATAATGAAAATAATGAAAAATCAAGAAATAATAGATAAAATTATTATGTATTACATTTAGTATTATGATTATTATGATCAGATTCATTCTTTCACAAATAAACAAAATAAACAAGACACGAAAAGAATATTCAAATAAATAAATAAAATGATGTATTGTAATTACACAATCAAAAATTTTATTTATTTTTTTTTCAAAATTAGAATCATGAAACAATACATACATAAATAATACTACATATTATATACTCAATTGAACCCAATACAAAATATTCAACAATCATATTCCTATTATACTATTATTATTGCAATTATTATTATTATTATTATTGATATATTGAAAAAGACAAAAATCTTTCTTTTCATTATACAAGTTTCTTTTGCATGTTGTAAATAAAATCCAAGACCTTTAGCCTTTCTTTTATTTATAGTCTGTTTATCATTACAGTCTGATATAGGATACACCATTTGGGAGTTTTAAATTCTTCCCAGAATATATACAAATAATAATAATAATAATATTATTATTATTAAAATTCCATATACTTTACAGAATGAAGAAAGCATTTGATTTCTTTGAGTCTATAATTATCCAATGTAATATCCATTTTTTTTCACAAGTTTTATTGTTTTTGATTTTTTCAATAGGCAAACGCTGTTCTTTTTTTCACGAAATAATTTGTGTTATAATTGATTAGTTTGAATTTGAAAGTCATCATCAACAAAGTGTTTCTGTTCCAAAATACTCTGTCAATCTACATAAATGATAATATCAACCTTACGTCTGACTCTTCATTCTTTTCGTAACAAATTTTTATATGTAATTAATGCTAACGACATTTTTCACAACTAAATGGAATATTGAGATATAAAGAAATAAAATCTCACATTAAATTCTACCAAACTTTATGCTTACTGATGAACCCATGTTTCAAAAAAAAATCATTAGAGGACAATTGATCCAGCCTTTAAAGTTTTACCTGATAATGGGTTTCACGGTGAATTAAAAAAGACAGCCTATTAATAATAGCAAGAAAGAAGGAAGAAAAATTATTGTGATTGTCAGAATATAAATCTTATGAAACTTTGAATATAGACAATGAAAAATGCCATCCAAAATGGTACAATCGATTTATTTCATAATGTTTTTCAAACGAATAGATTTCCCCTGCTGGTAAAAAATGGGTTTGGAATTTCTTACGAAAATTATTGCACCTATAAAGTAAGTCAATTTAATAATGGCCATGAGAAGGAAGAGAAAAATTTATTGTGAAAATTCTTAAAACATAATTCAATATATTTTGTTACAATACTTTCTCAGGATAATTATGTCCCGATTTTAATCTTTTTATCTCTCAGTTAGTAAATAATATAATACAGTACTTCAAATTAACTTTAAAAAAAGTGGATTATTTGCATCTTGGATTTTGCTTTTGTATCTCTAGTTTGAGTAGGTTTTGATTAATAGACCTAGAAATTTGAAGAGATAGTGTTCATTTCCAGTAGGTTTGAACTGTTCATTCAAAAGGTAGAAAAATTTTGAAAAAAATTTGTGCAAACTAATCATTATTTAAAAGGTGTACTAAATTAATTCTTTATTCAGTAGTATAATAAGTTGTTAAAAATGTTCACTATAAAATTCGAGGCAACATTTTTATACTAATGTTATATCCTAACCTGTTTCGAAATTGGTGGATTTTTTCATTTTTTACTAATTTCTAATTTTGGCATATAGACCCAGACTTAAGAAAGAAAATTATCTATAATCTATATTATTATTAATCCTTTTATTACCTAAGGTTCTATATTTTCACTGAAACGCTAGCTCTGAACAAAACGAGAAAATGCGATCGAAAATCACCAATTGCATTTCCACGTTGCAGGAAACTATAAATTGTTGCAGAGCTATGGAGAGTAGGGCAACAAAAACTTGTGGTTAATAAAACATGAATATCAATCAAAAATTACAACAAAAAATTTTTAATCAAATTAATTTCCTTATACATTGTTCTTATAAATATTACGTCCAATAGAATTTTGATGGTGAATCCAAAATATTCTTATATTGGCTAGTTATTTATTTTAAATTTCAATTTAATTTTATTATTTAATAAAAATTTTAATAAATAAATTAAATAAATAATAAAATAGACAAATATAACAAGATAGCCCCTACTCTAATTTATTGCTAGACTAGACCATTTGACCCATTGACTCTCATAAAATGGGAACAAATAATAAGTAATGTATATTCCGTTAATTTCCGTTAGAAATTTTCAGGAATCAAAAAAGTCATAAAAGTAAAAGCAGAAAATCAAAGAAATTTTTAAGATTACTTTAATAAAACAAATAATTAGTACTATTCTGTGCATTGTGAAAGGCAGTTTAAATAATAATAATAACATAATATTTTAATATGAGAAAAAAATATGCAAAATCTGTGTGAAGTTTTATAAATAATAATTGCATCAATTACTGTTGTTTTCACTATTACTATTAATATCACTAATGCCACCGTTATTATTATTATTACTAGAGAAATTAACAAATGAATGAATAAGCGAATAGAATAAATAAAATTTAAATTTTACAGTTTTTGATCTCCCACTTAATTATATATTCCCAAATTATACCTCTTCTAGTTATAAATCATCTCGTTTAAGGAGAGATTCCAATGCAGATTCTTGAAGAGAAATAAAATCTTCAGCATCAAATGAGAGATGGATATTTTGCAACAATATTATTGCAAAATTTTTCCAAATCTTCGAAGTTATTTCCATTAAAAATTGAACGATAAACTAGATTTTAGCCAAGAACTTTTAGTTTCAATCAGATGATTTTCTAGTTTTTTTGTTAATTCTTTGATTTAGCTGCTGCGATCATTGAATAAATAATAAACTTTGTTTCTACATCATGGATATATCTTGCGAAATAAAAAAATTATTAATTTATGTAACTTATTGTTGTTGTCAGGAATATTAAAGACTAGTAACTTACTTGAGAATAGCATTTAAAATTTCTTCCGGATATTTTGGCTTAGTAATGGTCTTTGCATTGTTTTCATTTGGGATAATTCTTTACGATGAACGATGTAACACATTAGAGTGTGCCGTAAAGAATTCACATTTTAGCTACAATGGTTAATAATACTAATGTACTAACGATAAAATCCCAGCTTTGGATGGTTGCAAATTAATATTACAATAATACTTTCCTCTAACGTTTCTGTCTAAGTGTTTCGTCAGAATAAATTCTGATTCAATTATTCTTGGATTAAATTAATATTATTGCTAATGCTTTCCTCGTCTTTATCATCAATGCTAATATCGCAGTTTTAGATGATAAATTGTAGCTGATTCGGTAGATAGTTTTTCTTGGATTAAATTATATTATTGTTAACGTTTTTCTCTTTTACATCACAGAAATTTGATAATGATAATGCAGATTCAGAAGATAGTTCTGATGTAGCATCTTATTTTAAATTGTGTTTTTCCGATTTAAAATTGAGAGTGTACGTTAAATATTTATCAATATCAATAATTGTATTTTCAAATCTTCGTAATTTAAGAAATATGTAAGCTCACTGTTTGAAGGTTGTAATATTATCCATCAAATAATTCTTATAATTGATCATAGTCATTTAAGCTGATTTGTGCATTTCAAATTTCACTATGATCTTAGGTTCTCTATATAATAAGTAAATTAATAAATTTTAAATTTAAATTTTTGGATCAAGAATAATTATATCTTTATATACTTTCTCGAATTTTTAATTCTCTAATGGTTCTATTTGTGTTTGCTCTACTAATATAGATAGGTTTGATGACCTTACGATCTCAAAGAGCTTAAAGAACTTGTACGTATGATAACAGAAAATAATTCTAACAATTTAAAGCCAAGCAATCAGTTGGATCAATTGATGTTGCTTTATTTAAACCATTTCATGCATTAGCATAGTTGCCATACGCCTCTGTTCTATTCCACTAGGTGTTGTAGCTAGAGGAAAATCATCAAGATATTGTACACAATATTGTATTGCTTGATCTCCTTTTCGAAATATTTTGCAAAATTCTGATGAGTTTTTTTGGTATTTGAGGTGATTCTGCTGTTGCTGATGTTTGGAAATCATAATTTGCGCATCCAAATCAATATTTAAGACCTTCAAGTAATTGCCACGAAGATCTCTTTTTCTAGTTAATTTCATTTTAAAGGTGCTAATAATTAAATAAATTAAACAAGTCATATATAGGCAAAAAAAATAGTAGAAAGTGCTGAAATTTAGAAAACGTAACAAAGAATTGGTGCAAGAGAAAAAAGTCATAACAGTTATAACCAATAAACAATAGCAAATAATAATTAGAATATCCGAAACGTGATATCAGAAATTTAGTCATCTTTACCGCAACGATTGTAATATATTCTTTATTTGCATAGAAATCAATTATTTAACTATACTCAACAATACGAAAAATATAAATATAAAAAAATAAACATATATTAATTATTATCTGAGGTCAAAATTTCTAACTAATTTTCTTGTTAACCTTAAATACTTCATAATCGACGATTGAAAACTTATTTTTTGTAGTTCTGATATGTTTTTCATAATAACCGTAACCGTAATTATTACACACACAGCTATTATCCAATGTAAAATTAGAGCTAGGGCTATACATCATAAGATCATTTCCAAAACATGGACCATGTGTCTCTTGTTTTGTGTCCATTTGCCAAATTTCATTCTTGATAAATTTTACTCTGCTAAGAATTGAATTTTGCATATTGCCATTTTTCAATGAGAAAATAAAGCTATCCTTAGTTCTTTTCCAACTACAAAAAAAACCAGGAAAGTAAGCATCCCAAATTAGAGGATTATAACCTCCAAGGATTTCTTCGGTTCCTTTAACTTTCATAATCACTACAGTACTAGCATTACCACGGCAAGTCTCCCAAAAAGTTTGAGGTGCAAATCCATTTATACTTCCTCTAAAAATTAATTGAAACTCATATGGAGTATTTGTTAAAGAATAAGTACTTGATTTACGATCAATCCAAGATGAAATTTCGGCTACGTGTTCATAAGTAATAATGGTAGAAAATGGATTTGTTGGTTCCGTTGTACGGATAGGCAATTCTTGAACCAAAACTGTTCTTGGTGGTAAAATTGTCGACAGCACTTGTTGATTAGGGGCAATCAGATATTTTTTCAAATCATCCCATAGTTGTTTGTCAAGAATTTTTTTGTAAGGCTTTACTTTGTTCAAAACGTCAATACCAGGAATATAGAAATATCGAATTAGAGGTAGGCATCGTTGAAGAGTAGTTTTTAAAGTTGTAAAGTTTTCATTGTTCCATACGGTAAGGTCTACGGATAAAGTAGAATTCTGAGCAATTCCCCATTTTATAGTATATTCCCAAATTATTACCTCTTCTAGTTGTAAATCATCTCGTTTGAGGAGTGATACCAATGCAGATTCTTGAAGAAAAGTGAAATCTTCGGCATCAAAAATGAGTGATGGATACTTTGCAACAATATCATTGCAAAATTTACCTAAATTTTTGAAATTATTTCCACTAAAAATTGAACGATATACTAGAGAAAAATGAGATTTTAACCAAGAACTTTTAGTTTCAATAAGAAGATTTTCCAGTTTTTTTGTTAATTCTTCGATTTGAAATTCATTTGCTGTCATCATTAAATCGAAAATAAACTTTGTTTTTACATTCTCTAAATCAACAATCCCACCATAAATATATCTTATGAAATAAAATAAACATTATTAATTTATGAAACTTATCAATAATATTATTCTTATTAAAGAATTTTAATAACTTACTGTAGAATGATATCAAAAATTTCATCCGAAATATTTGGCCTAATAATTGTCTTGATATTATTTTCATTTGGGATAATATTTTTCAATTCTTTACGAAAGTAAGGTGAGCGACACTTTAACACATTAGAGTGCGCTGTAAAGGATTTCTCATTTTTAACAATAATGATTACATTATATTCATCTTTATCACTTAGAAGTTCAATAAGATTCTGTGATAATTTATCAAAAAATTTGAAAGTCATTTTTTTTTTTGCATAAAAAAAAATTGTAGATGAAAAACAACTAAAAATTAATCAATATTTGTTGTGTCGGTGATAGTTACACGTTACTAACTTTGTAAAGAATCTTGTACAATAGCTTCTTACATAATAATAAATACAAATGAATTTACATTTCATTGAAAAAAATATATAAGTATTAAGTCGTACATGCATTTCTTGTCACACATCTCTACTATTAGTAAGTCGCTTAATGTCGCCTTTAAAAGAATTTTGATTGGTCGCTACCATCGTGATGAACGTATTGAAAAAGGCGTGATATATGGATGATCTATGACAAGCGTAGTAGTTACACGAACCATCTTTCGTTCGTCTACGGGACCTCGCTTGATGAAATAAATGTACGTCTCTAGATGAACTACTGAAAGTAGTCTTTTGCATAGTAAAATTTTCCCAGATCAAAAGATTTACAAAAGATTGAAATTGATGTAACAAAACGAAATGTGAAGATCCATTTCCCTTTTGGCTTAATGGAAAAATGGGAATAACGAAGGTGGTGGTACCAGAAACTTGCTTTGATTACGTTTGTGAGAAATAAATTACGAAATGTATACCCCTGATCGAATCTATCTAATTTAGATCGCTAGATTTTGTGAGAGAATTCACACGCTTGCCCAAAAAAGGACTACATAAAGTTTTTTTTTCGATCAAAAGTATTAGAACAATGTTAATTTTAAAGAATGTCTTTTTATGTTGTGTTTTTCCTGTTTTAAAAAAATACTCCTTGATGTATGTATTTACAAAATACGTCATTGAACTTTTTTTTTAAAAAAAAATTATTATAATCAGGTGTAATTAAAAGTTTATCTGTAATAACAAGCTTTTACTATTTATAATAAATCTATTTTACTTTAATTATGGTATAATTGTTGATTATTATATTATATGTTAATTATTATTGTTTCATTCGTTAATCATGGCACGTACGACACTTTACTTTACAAGAGAAAAACGAAAAAAAATCAAAACCATCCAAAAACGTCAAACCAGGACATCAAAATTTGAAAAACGATGTCAAAATCTGAAACAATATGAGATGAATACTCATTATATGTGGCACATAAAATCAAATAAATTGCACAATTTTGCTTGCAATTTTTCAGAGGATACAACTACTGTCGGTGAACTTTTTCCTCACAGAATTATCCTTACTAATTGTATTACATGTGAGTTTTGTCATGCAATTAGGTTGCCAACTGAAAGACCCGGGATGTGTTGTTCTAATCAAAGGATAAAATTGGTAGAACCAGATATTCCTGTAGAATTGCAGCATTTACTTTGTGACCTGGATAATGAATCTAAGAACTTTCGAGATAAAATTCGGATTTATAATTCAATTTTTTCTTTTGTATCAGTTGGAGTTAGGTTAGACCGTGAACTAGCCAATGCGAAAGCGGGTGTATACACTTTTCGTGTCCAGGGTCCTTTCTACTATACATGTCGTCAAAACTATTGAATTGAGTCAGACACAATTAAAATTGAGGAAAATTGGAGTTGAGTCAAGACAAATTTTGATTTTTATTAGTGATTGACGCAATTAGTTAAGTCAGACGTAATTAAAAATTGAAATTTTAAGAGTTGAGTCAAGGCCAAATTAGTTTTGACGACATGTATACTTTCTACCATCGGATAGGTTTGTTGCTACCAGAACCGGGTTCTGATCCACAATTCTTACAAATGTATACCTGGGATACAAGTAATGAGATTAATCATCGATTAAATGTAATTCTAGATACTGATATTAACCCTGTAACTGTGCAATCATTAAAAAATATGCTTGATATGAATAATCCATATGTTACTCATTTACGACGTATTTCGGAATTGCCTCATCAGCACATAACGAACCTATCCTTAATTATTCATGCTGATATTCCTGGGTTGGATCAGAGAACCAATAATACACCTACTGCACCACAAGTAGCTGCGATTTGGATAGACGAAGATGTGCCACCGAACATGAGACAGAGACGTGATATTATATTACGCACAAGAATGAATGAGTTGATACGTATATCAGAATATGCCGGAAGTTACGATCCATTAACTTATCCTCTCCTTTTTCCTCGTGGCGAACAAGGATGAGTACCCCATAGCATACCTTATAGTAACTCCTCAAGTACGTTGGTGCAAGTGGATAACGATGAAAATTTTGACTGTAATAATGATGAGCATGATGATAACAATGACAATGTAACACGCTGAAAAAAATTTGTCACTGCGATGGAGTATTATTCGTACCGAATCCAGATAAGACGTGATTCTACAAATTCCATTTTAAAATCAACACGCCTATTTCATCAATACATAGTAGACATGTATGTTAAAATAGAAACCGATCGTCTAAACTTTCTACGCCAAAACCAAACTAAGATACGCAGTGAATTGTACCAAGGTATTCGAGATGCTATTTTTCGTGGGGATAATGATCCGCGTCACGTGGGTCGCAAAATAATTCTCCCTGCAACATTTGTAGGAAGTCCTCGCGACATGTTCCAACGTTATCAAGACGCAATGGCTTTGATTCATATTGGAAAACCGGATTTGTTCATTACTATGACCTGTAATCCTAAATGGCTGGAAATTCAAGCTTTATTGTTTCCTGGACAGAAAGCAGAGGATAGACCAGATATTACAGGTACATATCTCTACTATTAGCATCCATCATACATTCATTATAATTAAAAATTTATTTAACGCGTGTTTAAATTATTTTAAAAGCACGTGTTTTTAAAGAAAAATTAACAGCATTAAAAAAAGATCTTACCGAATACGGAGTCCTAGGACGAGTTATTGCTTATATCAACGTTATTGAATTTCAGAAACGAGGACTTCCTCATACGCATCTCTTGATAATACTTCACCCTGATGATAAACCAATGTTTCCTGATGACTATGATGAAATTGTTCAAGCAGANGGAAATTCAAGCTTTATTGTTTCCTGGACAGAAAGCAGAGGATAAACCAGATATTACAGGTACATATCTCTACTATTAGCATCCATCATACATTCATTATAATTAAAAATTTATTTAACGCGTGTTTAAATTATTTTAAAAGCACGTGTTTTTAAAGAAAAATTAACAGCATTAAAAAAAGATCTTACCGAATACGGAGTCCTAGGACGAGTTATTGCTTATATCAACGTTATTGAATTTCAGAAACGAGGACTTCCTCATACGCATCTCTTGATAATACTTCACCCTGATGATAAACCAATGTTTCCTGATGACTATGATGAAATTGTTCAAGCAGAAATACCTGACTCAACCGTTAACCCCAAAACATACGCAACAATTACTGCAAATATGATACATGGCCCATGTGATTATTTAAATCCCAACTCTCCTTGCATGGTGAAGGATGAAAATGGTCGTAAACAGTGTAAAAAAGGATATCCAAAACAATTCCAAGAAGAAACAATTTGTGGAAACGATTCATATCCCATTTATCGCCGCAGAAACGACGGACGCTGTTTTAAACTAAAAATGAAAAACCAGATAGTTGAATTAGATAATCGCTGGATTGTTCTGTATAACAACTTTCTCTGTGCTAGATATGACTGTCATATAAATGTAGAAATTTGCGCGACTATTAAAGCTGTCAAATATTTATTTAAATATGTGTACAAAGGACATGACAAGGCTGCAATTGAAATGATAAAAAAACGATCAAATAGTGAACAACAAGATGAACCTGTTGTGATAGACGAAATTCGAAACTTTGTTGAAGCTTGCTGGATTTCGGCTTCAGAAGCTACGTGGAGAACATTAGGATTTGGCATGTATAATATATGTCCTGCAGTAACGCGTCTACAAATCCACCTTCCTGATGAACATCAAATAATATTCCGTGAGGATTGTGCCTTAAATAACATAGTTAATACAATTAAAAATCAGCAAACCACCCTTACCGAATATTTCAAAATGAATGCAATAGATCCCGAAGCGAAAAAAATTTTTTATACTGAATTTCCCCTACATTATACGTGGAATAAAACGACAAGAAGATGGAATAAAAGGAAACGTGGGGGATGTATAGGAAGAATGTATATGGTACATCCAACTCAAAGCGAACGGTATTACCTCCGATTATTACTTACTAAAGTAAAAGGAGCTACAAGTTTCGATGATTTAAAAAGTGTTAATGGTACACTTTGCGATTCTTTTAAACAAAGTGCCTATTTAAGAGGTCTCATAGAAAATGATGATGAACACAGACTTTGTATGGCGGAAGCAAGAGAATTTCAAATGCCCGTTCAGCTTCGTAATTTGTTCGCGACCTTACTGGTTTTTGAAAATGTTACAAACGAGAACCAACTATGGGAAGAAAACTACACCAGTATGGCAGAAGATTTTACTAGAAAAAAATATACCGAAAACCGTAAGGTTCAAGAAGTTCTTAAAGAACTTAATAATATTCTTCAAAGATACGGTAAGACAGTAGCTGATTATAATCTACCTATGTTATTACCGGACGTGGAATTTGAATTAACATTGAAAATAATTTTAGAAGAACTAAATTATAATATTACTTCTGAGGAACTTGCCAAAGCTAACACGTTAACTAGCACTCAACGTATGATATTTGAAGAAATAATGACACATATTAATATAAAAAGTAGTGGTGTTTATTTTTTAGATGGCCCCGCAGGATGTGGTAAAACGTATCTCTATAATTGTCTCCTTGCTCACGTTCGAAAATGTGGTCTAATAGCATTGGCAACTGCATCTTCGGGTATTGCTGCAACACTCTTAAAAGGCGGTCGTACTGCCCATTCACGCTTTAAAATTCCTATCATAATAGATGAAAATACAACATGTAACATAAAAAACCAAACAGACCTGACAAAATTATTATAGCAAACCGTCCTGATAATCTGGGACGAAGCTCCGATGGCCCACCGACACGTTCTAGAAGCAGTTGAAAAGATGTTGCGGGATGTTATGAATAATGACCTTCCCTTTGGTGGGAAAATATTTCTTTTTGGCGGAGATTTCCGTCAGGTCCTTCCGGTAATACGTAAAGGAACAAGAACACAAATTGTCAGAGCAGCCCTTAACAAATCATATATTTGGTCATTTGTTAAAGTGTTCTCTTTAAATACAAACATGAGAATTGTACAAACAGATATCAATGAAACTCAAACATTCATCAAATATCTATTAAGAATAGGAAATGGAATGGAACCAACAATAGAAAATGATCGTATCCCGGATGACATGATGATCCACCCAGATGATGATGAAAATCCTATTGAATGTCTTATAAGAACAATATACCCCGACCTCCAAAACAATACTACGAATACTTTGTTTATGGTTGACAGAGCAATATTGACTCCATTAAATGATGACGTTGACAAAATAAATGCTGAAGCAATCCACATATATCCAAATAAACAGCAAGAATTTTACAGTTTAGATTCAGTACCTGACGATATCGCAAACCTGTATCCAACAGAATATCTCAACTCCTTGACACCACAGGGTCTCCCGCCACACCATCTAATTTTGAAAGTTGGTTCACCTGTAATGTTACTGAGAAATTTAGATCCTATTAATGGTCTGTGCAATGGAACTAGGTTAACGTGCCACCATCTCGGGAGCAGAATAATCGATGCAGAAATTATAACCGGTGATCACCAATGGAAACGAGTATTCATACCCAGGATTTCACTCTTCTCATCAGAAGAATCTGGATTACCTTTTATTCTAAAAAGAAAACAATTTCCAGTACGACTCGCATTCGCCTTAACTATCAACAAATCGCAAGGTCAAACGTTAGCTCATGTTGGTATTTATTTACCAAGACCAGTATTTTCTCACGGGCAATTGTATGTTGCGATATCAAGAGTAAAAAAAAGGCAAAATTGCATAATCTGGATTAAAAACGGCAAAATACAAGGATTGGACGGTGCTTACACAAAAAATATAGTGTATAAAGAAGCTTTGATATGAATAAATACAAATTTAACAACAAAAAAAAACACACCATCCAAGTACAAATACATGTTATTACGAAACACGAATTAAAATATTTAAAAAAAATATTTATTTAAATATAATTATTAAAACAAAAAAATTCCAATATATAATAAAATATGATTCATTAATTAATAAAATTAATAAAAAGTGATTTAAATGTCATCATAATTAAGTAATTGAAAATNAAGTTGGTTCACCTGTAATGTTACTGAGAAATTTAGATCCTATTAATGGTCTGTGCAATGGAACTAGGTTAACGTGCCACCATCTCGGGAGCAGAATAATCGATGCAGAAATTATAACCGGTGATCACCAATGGAAACGAGTATTCATACCCAGGATTTCACTCTTCTCATCAGAAGAATCTGGATTACCTTTTATTCTAAAAAGAAAACAATTTCCAGTACGACTCGCATTCGCCTTAACTATCAACAAATCGCAAGGTCAAACGTTAGCTCATGTTGGTATTTATTTACCAAGACCAGTATTTTCTCACGGGCAATTGTATGTTGCGATATCAAGAGTAAAAAAAAGGCAAAATTGCATAATCTGGATTAAAAACGGCAAAATACAAGGATTGGACGGTGCTTACACAAAAAATATAGTGTATAAAGAAGCTTTGATATGAATAAATACAAATTTAACAACAAAAAAAAACACACCATCCAAGTACAAATACATGTTATTACGAAACACGAATTAAAATATTTAAAAAAAATATTTATTTAAATATAATTATTAAAACAAAAAAATTCCAATATATAATAAAATATGATTCATTAATTAATAAAATTAATAAAAAGTGATTTAAATGTCATCATAATTAAGTAATTGAAAATAAACTAGATTCTGACTAATAAACTAATCAAACGTTACCCCACAAAAAAACTACTCTTTTTCGACTTCAATAATACCAGTAATAGGATCAGACGACCTCAATCCACCACGTAAAGACTGACTAATAGGTGCCTTCCCTTTTTTAGTACGCACAGAACTCTTAGGTTTTTTTTTATCTCGCACTGACCCTTCGACTTTATCTTCACGTACAACATTTATATTATTAACTTCATCTATATACAAGTCGTTACCATTAATATCATTCGTAATTTCATCCGTATCGATGCGCACATGTTTCGACGAAGAAATGTCACCCAATGACAATTCAGAAAGTCATTTATTTACGGAACTGTCTGGATGTGTTAAAGATGACATCTCACCTTCGGAAGTTTCTCTTGAATTTTCAACAATATTCCGATGGGTAAGAAGAAGTTTGGACCTAACTGAATTAGCAACCTTGAGAGAACCATTATCATCAAAAACTTTTTGTTTAGAGAGAAAAAAGGCATCGTCAACGTAGTTAATATCCTTCGAATAAACATAAAACTCATTGTCTATCACTTCCATTTGCCCGACGACGAAAACGAAAGACTTTAATGGACGAATTATGGTCATCAATTGCAAAAATCGTGAATTGGAATGCGGAAACACGACCTTAACAACAAAATTACAATCTTGCTGAGCGTAGTTATTAATTAATACATTAACAACAGCATTTTCATCAACTTCTACTACACACGGCAATTGTTGAGGAACCCTCATCAAAGAAACTTTCAACGGGCACTTATTTGAATCAATAACCTTGCTGAGAATGGTCATACCAGTCGAAATCGCTACCGTCATCTAAAAAAGATAAGTAAAAATTACAAATTAAAAAAACAAGAACATAAACAGCTCATAAAATAAAATTAACTTTATTGACAAAACCTTTGGTCGCTTATTTCCTCCATAATACGAAGGTATAATTTTACCACCAACAGAATAGAAGCCATCTTTTTCAAAAATTGCTTGACTTTCATGATCTCTTTTACTGGAATCAAGAGGAACGAACAAAACCAACTCAATTTCATTATCCTCACGTCCAACAGGATAAACACCAATAGCCCACACTACCAATAGTTTACTGTCTCGCTTTTCTGTAAGACGAACCAACTTAACCCTCACAATGGTATCAGCATAACAAGGCATCAGGAAATAGAATCTTTTTTTTTAACAGTCGGTGTAAATTATATATTAAAAACTAAAGATATTTAACCACTTACATAAATTTATATTTTTTCGTGGCGCAAAAACTACACAAAATTTCACACACTAGCAAAAATGTTCCACAAACATTTTAACTTGAAATTTACAAATTAAAAAAAAACTGACTAACAGTCTTTCCCAAAAATGAAAAATTTATGGTAATCAAAAAACACCCCCTTAATATCATCGTTGTACTAAAAAAATCACAAATTTCCCGTGCCAAAGGCACGGGCCTTAAGCTAGTAATTATTGACATTCTAATATTCACTTAAATGAAAATATTTAATTCTAAATTTAAAAAAAATTCGATAATCTTATCTGTAAATTTTATTTTTTTATTATTTTAATTTTTTTTATTTAAATTTACGTACATATATTTATGTAAGTCGAAGAAATAATAAAATCAATTGGCGATCCGCCACTAAACGGAATACCCGTGATGACTATGATCAGTAAATTTCTATCCTAAAATAAATACTTTATATGTATTAGTATACATATTTAAGGAGTGATGCATTAGAATAAAAAATTTTGAAAATTTATGTTAAAGCCGTTAATCATAATTTGTAAAATATTCCACAAAACAACAGAGATATGTAAGGATAAAAGAATGGCAATAAGAATAATAATGGAAACTTTCGATGATTTTCAAACAATTTTAAAAAATATATGGAAAGATCATTGTGAAAAAGTAATAGAATGGGAAAAAGATAATGGAATCACAATTAGAGCAAAAAAGAAAAAAAAATATAAAAATAAAGTTTGCTAATAGAAGTCAACATAATCAAGATGGAACGTTTATAATAGGGGAGAAATAGATGAAGAAAAAGAATACTTAAAAGAAAAACAAAAGATAAAAAAAAGAAAAGATAGATTATTTTATAGATGATATATTTCTTAAAAGTAACAAATATAGTGGATACAATTTATATAAAATAAAAGTTTTTTTCTGATGGAATTATGGCCATCAGTTCCTAGGTTGTGAAACTTAGGCAACGATGGGCCGGACGGTAAAATTTTCTATAGTTAGTTTTTAGTCAGTTTCAATAGATACATATATTATATATTTTCATGTATACATTGTAACTTTAAATTTATTAATAAAGTTTATTGGAGCATGGCTCCGTTGGATAAAAAAAAAAAATAATAATTTGTAAAATATTCTGTATTTTTTGAATCACTTTTTTTTTAAAAAAAAAATCTATTAATATATGTTTAAAAGTGTTTACATAACAATTTCGAGACTTCTAGCTTTTATTAAACAAAAATTAGTGGCGGGATTTTGCTAAAATTGGCAATATTTAGAAATTTTTTATGAAAATTTTTTCTTTAAAAAAATAATATCATATGCTTGAATAAAAAAACTCCTAATCTCAAGGTCTATTCAATAAAAATTTCGGATAATTTGATTAGAAATTGAAATACTTTACGTCAGCATTCCTGTTATGTTGCGGATTGGCAATTAAATTTAAAAAATTAATTTAAACAATAAAAAAATAAAAAATTAATTTAAACAATAAAAAAATAAAAAATTAATTTAAACAATAAAAAAATAAAAAATTAATTTAAACAATAAAAAAATAAAAAATTAATTTAAACAATAAAAAGATAAAAAATTAATTTAAACAATAAAAAGATAAAAAATTAATTTAAACAATAAAAAGATAAAAAATTAATTTAAACAATAAAAAGATAAAAAATTAATTTAAACAATAAAAAGATAAAAAATTAATTTAAACAATAAAAAGATAAAAAATTAATTTAAACAATAAAAAGATAAAAAATTAATTTAAACAATAAAACAATAAAAAATTAATTTAAACAATAAAAAAATAAAAAATTAATTTAAACAATAAAAAAATAAAAAATTAATTTAAACAATAAAAAAATAAAAAATTAATTTAAACAATAAAAAAATAAAAAAGTAAATTATTATAGAAATAGAGTAATAAAATGATGAGACGGCCATTGTAAATACGATAAGAAATATCCTTTATATATATTCATATATCTTTAGTGCATTTTAGGTTTCATTTATTTATCAATTCTATTTTAATATTCCCCACTTTTCTCTCTCTTTATTCTATTAATTCTCGATTGGAAATTTCTAAGTTGACAGTAAATGGGATTGATTGAGTTAGTTGAAATGAGTAATGTGTAAACAAATGTGATTGAAGTGAGAGTATCCGTGCTAAATTTAATAATTAATACTTACTATTGTTGTCACTACTGCTGCTTTTATTATTATTGTAGTCATAATTATTTTTATTTGATGGGAGAGTAGTTGAGGCAATGAATGAATTTAAGAAATTTTATAGTTTTTTTAATCCAAATAAATAAATTATTTAGTTTTTAACAACAAGCAATACTAATATTGATAATAAATAAAAAGAAACTTTAATAGAAAACTAAATCTAATAATAAAAAGTCCGTTCACACTTCCTGCTGTTGCTGCTGCTACTGTGATCTGAAAAAAATCTTCTGAACACATTGTAAAATTTAAATCAAACTAGACAGGTGTGATATGTGGCTTTGGTTCATGTTCTGTTTAATAATTATAAATAAATGTAAAAATTTATATTAGACATTCGTGCAAATGTATTTTTTTTCAAATTTTGGCAATATAAACAACCTTTTCATTCTATTAAGAGTTGAAAATTAGATCATCTGATAATGTGTCTTAGCTTTGAAAATTATGGTGTGGCGTTGAAGTGAATAAGATAATTCTTTAATTGGGAAGTGACTAACATTATCTATGTTGAGAATGTAAAAATATCAATGATTATGATAATTTTTTTTTAGTAAGAATTTTTTTACAAGTTAATTCTTTAAGAAGTGGCTATTATCTGGCTGTGTTTGTAAAAAATTGAATACTTCTAGATTGTTATGATAACCATGTTTTCTTATTTAAGTGACCATTGTCCTTAATTTTTCCTATTTTTGCTCCTATTTTTATTTTTATTTTTACATTTATTTTTACTCTTTTCTATTCTTATTCCATTTATATTTATATTTTTTTTTTGTTTAGTAGAATTTAATATTACTTTTAAATTTATATTTTGAGATTTGTATTAAATTATAAATTTATATGTTAATAAAATAAATAAAATATTATTTTTAGTAGAATGTAAATAGAATATAAATGTATATATATATAAAATAAAAGGTGCATAATACTTTATTTGGCAAATTTTTTAAGAAAAGAAATTGTTTATGTAGCATTGCTTTTTATTTTCAAAATCATTGTTGTACAAATGCATGCAAAACTAAATTTATTTGATAATGTGATCGTTAGCAAAATTTTTTTTCAGATTTTAAAGAAATTAAAGATAAAAAATGAAGTCATGGAAAGAAATGAAAGGAATGATAAAAACGGAAGAAATAAAAGATACTGGAGAAACAGAAGAAATGGAAGTTAAAGAAATAGAAGAAATGAAAGGAACAAGAAAAACGGAAGAAATGAAAGATATTGGAGAAACAAAAGAATTGGAAGAATCGGAAGATTTGGAAGAGTAGGCATATTGTTATAATAAGCTTATTTTACAACTATAATTTATTACCTATAATAATTTGGATACATAAAATTATACAATAAAAATTATATTACAGTTTGTAAGTATTTATATTCACAATTATAGAAATCAATGTTTCAATTTAATTAATTTAATTCAATATCATATAACAATTCTCTAATCAATTATCATAAACTAATAGTTAGTGAGTATTTAGATTCATAATTATTAAAATCAATGTTTCAATTTAATTATTTTAATTCAATATCATATAACAATTCTCTAATCAATTATCATAAACTAATTAATATAAATAGTATGTGAGTATTTAGATTCATAATTATTGAAATCAATGTTTCAATTTAATTAATTTAATTCAATATCATATAACAATTCTCTAATCAATTATCATAAAATAATCAATTACAGCGAGTGAGTATTTAGATTCATAGTCATTGAAATCAATGTTTCAACACATTTAAAAAAAAAGAAATCAATGTTTCAATTTAATTAATTTAATTTGATATCATATAACAATTCTCTAATCAATTATCATAAACTAATCAATATAAATAGTACGTGAGTATTTAGATTCATAATTATTGAAATCAATGTTTCAATTTAATTAATTTAATTCAATATCATATAACAATTCTCTAATCAATTATCATAAACTAATCAATATAAATTATATTACAGCGAGTGAGTATTTAGATTCATAATCATTGAAATCAATGTTTCAATTTAATTAATTTAATTCAATATCATATAACGATTCTCTAACCAATTATCATAAACTAATCAATATAAATAGTCGGTGAGTATTTAGATTCATATTTATTGAAATCAACGTTTCAAACTCATAGGAAAAATAAAAGAAAAGCGAAGCGATAACACAATAATTTTGGAACATTATATGCAAATAGATAATAATACAGATAATTTTAAATCGCCACTACACCCATGTAAACAGTGCGATCTATTTCCAAACCTTACTGAAAAAGAAGGGCAAAAGGGGAAAAAAAATGAAAACAACCATTACATAAAAATCAACACAAATGAAATCAAATCTTATGATTTGGAAATTCGACAAATTAGAGCAAAACCTAATGAAAGACTAAATACAAACAATAAGGGGCTAATACCCAAACTAATACAATCACCAGAATCAATACTAAATTTTTGTCAACAAAAAGATATGGCAGCACAAATAATAAATCAACAAAACTCAGTTGAATTAGAAAAGAAAAAAACAATAATTTACTTTCCATCAATGTTACATAAAATAAACAATATTAAAGATAAAATAAATCAAAGCAATGTGAATTTCATTGAAGCTTTTACAGATGGCTCCTGCATCACCAGAAAAACACCAGGAAATCTAGTGGGTCATTACACCAAAAAAACAATAATGGGTTATGGAATAGTATTTAAAATTAATCAAGAAAACAGCAACGAAATTATAATTCTGAAAGGAAAAACAAGTGGTCAACCCTCTTCAACAAGAGCAGAACTGATGGCCATTGCAGTTCTACTAGACACACTTCCTGAAAAAATAAACAGAGTCAAAATAAATACTGATTCTAACGCAGCAATAATGGCAATAAAAGGATTTATAGAACCGAATAAACGAAAAAGAAGAAGATTATACAAAAATACTTACCTGCTACAAACAATCAAAGAATTAATAGATCAAAAAGACATTAAAGTAGACTTAATTAAAGTTAAAAGCCACACAGGTATAGAATTAAATGAACTAGCAGATAAACTAGCAAAAGAAGGTTGTAAAAATGGGGATCCAACCGAAATTAATCCACAAGGGCTTAAAAATGTAAAGTATTTTAACACAGTGAATAATAAACCTATTGACCTCCCCATCCAAGAATACATGAAAGAATACATCTCAATTAACCATTTAATTGATTGGAAAATGATGTATAGAACAACAACAACTCTATCACAATGGATAATAATAGCAACAGACTGGGAATATACTCAGGAAACACTAATGTACACAAGTATAACAAACCCAGAAACATCTGAGGAGGACCAAAAGTTAAGAACTTTTAAAGTCAAACTGTTTATAAATGAATTATCAACAAAACAAATAATGCATGATAGGTACCCGCAACTATATCAAAGTCCAACATGCATCAAATGTAATGAAAAAAATGAAACAGCAGTACATTCTTTAACGTGCGGTAATGGAATAAAAGACCTGAGAAATGAATTTTTCATAATAATTAAAAAGGTACTGCAAAAAGAACTAAACAATGAAAAAGCCAACAAAATAATAAAAACAGAATTCAAAAGTCATAGTGACTACCAAATCGATAATAATAGAATACATACAGCTAAAGCTGATCAGTTTTCAAATTTTTCTTTTATTGACATTATAAAAAACTTGATACCAAAATCCTTAAAAAAAATACTTAAAAAATATTTAAAAAAAGAAAAAAAAGAATTAAAAAATATAATTATTGGAATAATACAAGAATTTACGAAAAAACTTCATAACAAGTGGTTAAAAAGATGTGAAAAAATGCTTGAATGGGAAAAAAATATAGGAATAACAAATGAGCAAAAAAGAAGTACTAAAGCACAATATATGAGACACGAAGATAATTATAACTTAATTAAATCTAAGTTAGAAAAGAAAAAACCTACAATAATAGAAAAAGCATTAGACAACTTTTTAAATGTAACAAAAAAATCTTTTTCTTATATTCTTTCATCAATTTTTCTTAAATTAGACATTAGTGGGACCGTTACGGTTGAAACCTGCTAATTTTAAAACAAATTTTTGTTTTAACGGCGGTAGGTTAACTGGTAAACTTAGTTTTAGGTAGTTTTATTTCTTACTACATGTATTTAACATATTAAATGAAATAAAGCGAGACCACACTGGTCACATTAAAAAAAAAAAAAAAAAAAAAAAT